>PVJC01016203.1:0-34021 GCA_004026665.1 Murina feae | reverse complement strand
CTTTCTATCAGAGACTAGGTGAGGCATACAGATCTACACCCCCTTTAGACCTGAGACCCCAGAAAATCAAACCATGGTAAATGCCATTTTAGTAGGCTAAGCCCAGCCTGACATTAGGAGAAAATTACAGAAATTGGAAGAGTTTGCAGGAAAGAATGCTACTGAACTGCTAGAGATAGCTAACAAGGTTTTCATCAGTCAAGACAGTGAAGCAAGGAAGGAGGAAGAAAAAAGAATACAAAGAAAGGCCAATATAATAGCAGCAGCTTTTAGTGGCTCAGGCTCCAAGATAAATCAGCAAAGATACAGAGCAGGGGGAAAAGGAAGAGCGAGCCTGAGACGGGACCAGTGTGCCTATTATAAGAAAACAGAACACTGGAAGAATGAATGTACCAAATGGCAAAGTAAAAAGACCCGGCCCCCTTTTCTGCCCAGTTGCTTTCAACCAGAGCCACCTGAAGCAGATCTCATTGGGCTAGCAGTGGCTGATTCCGACTAGGACAGACCAAGCTCACTTCAGCTAGCCCATGGTCAGAGTGAAAATTGGGGGCCAGACTATGGACTTTGTGGTTGATATGGGAGCTGAGCACTCAGTAGTCATTCAGAAAGTAGTGTCTCTCTCAGGAAAGGAGGTCACCATTGTTGGAGCTACTGGGTACCAGACCCATAGACCGTTCTGCCACCTTCGCTGATGCCAACTTGACGGTCATCAAATAATTCATGAATTTCTGTACTTGCCAGACTGTCCAGTGCTTCTAATAGGTAGAGAACTTTTAGCCAAAATGGGGCAGAAATCACTTTTGCTCCAGATGGCTCAGCAAAGCTTTGCCTAGGTGGGGAGACTGCCCCAATGATCTTGTCCTTAGCAGTGCTGAGGGAGGAAGAATGGAGTCTTTATACTCCCAGACAAAAACCTCACTATTAGAACCTGAATTAGAGAAGGTATTCCCGCTGGTCCAGGCAGAAGGGAATCCTCCAGGTCTGGCTAAGGACCACGCCCCAGTGCTAATCGAGTTAAAGCCTGGGGAACAGCCTATTAAAATCTGCCAATATCCAATTCCAAGGGAAGCATGCCTAGGAATCCAGATCCACTTAGACCGGCTGCTTCAGTGGGGACTTATTAAACGATACAGGTCTCCATGAAACATGCCTCTCTTGCCTGTCAAAAAGCCTCGGACTAATGACTACCACCTGGCGCAGGATCTACGGGCTGTTAATGAGGCTGTTACAACCCAGCATTCAGCACTGGCGAACCCCTACGTGCTTCTTGGACTCATCCCATCGGAGGCAGAATGATTTACATGCCTAGATCTGAAAGATGCCTTTTTCTTTCTTCAATTAGCACTTTCCAGTCAGTCTCTCTTTACCTCCAAATGGGAAAACCCAGGCACAGGGGCCAAGGAGAAGTTCACCTGGACGAGACTGCTATAAAGATTCAAGAACTCCCCTAATTTTTTTAGTGGAGCACTAGCATCTGATCTAAGTTCCTAGGACAGGACTTGGAGTATGTTCTACTCCAATATGTAGAGATGACCTCCTACCGGCCAGCTCCTCATGAGCTCAGTGCTGGGAGGGAACATGAGTCCTTCTGAGACTACTAACTGAAACAGGTTATTGGATGTCTAAGAAAAAGGCACAAATTTGTCAAGAATACCTCAAGTATCTAGGCTTCTGGATCACCCAAGGGAAATGAAGGCTAGGGACTGAAAGGAAGCAGGCAGTATGTGCCATCCCAGTCCCTAGCACCTGACAGCAGATTTAGGAATTCCTGGGAGTGGCAAGATTTTGTCGAATTTGGATCCCAGTGTTTTCAGACCTGGCCAAGCCTCTCTATAAAGCTTTAAGATAAGAAAAGAAGGGACCCATCGACTGGGGCTCTGAACAGGAGAAAGTCTTTGTCACCATAAAGACAAAGCTCACTGAGGCCTCAGCACTAGGGCTACCAGATGTGATGCGAGACTTTAATCTTTTTGTTTACAAGAACATAGGGAAAGCCTAGGAGTTCTAACCCAGGAGTTTGGACCCTGGCAAAGACCAGTAGCCTCTCTCTCCAAGCGGATTGACCTAGTTGCCTCTGGGTGGCCTCCATGCCTCAGGGCCCTTGTAGCCATGGCATGATTAGTCAAGGAAGCAGATAAGCTTACCTTAGGACAAAACTCAAATGTAAAAGTACCTCATGCTGTTGTCACCCTGATGGAAGCAAGGGGACAACACTGGCTGACTCGTGCTCTAATGACTCACTATCAAGAGTTATTATGTGAGAATCTGCGGGTACAATTAGAAGCAGTGAGAACACTTAATCTTGCTACTTTTCTACCCATCACTGAGGGTGCCCATGAGCATGATTGCCTGGAAGTCCTAAAGGAGGTGCATTCCAACCAGCCAGACCTATAAAACACGGATTTGGTATTGTTCACGGAATGCAGCAGCTTCTTAGATGAAGGAAAAAGACAAGCTGGATATGCTTGTCTTTTGAGACAATTTAAGAACTGGTCCTGCCTGAAGGATGGTCAGTGCAGAGGGCAGAACTTTGAGCTATAGGAAGAGTCCTAGAACTCAGTAAGAATAAGTGTACCAACATCTACACTGACTTGTGCTATGCCTTTGCTACCATGCATGTCCATGGGGCCATATATAAGGAAAGGGGGGCTCTTGACGGCTGGAGGAAAAGGAATCAAAACTCAGAATGATATTTTAAAGTTACTAGAAGCAGTCTGAGAGCCTAAGGAAATAGCCATCATCCATTACAAAGGTCACCAGAAAGGGAAAGACTCAGTATCCTGCTCATGCCACAGCCAAGCTGGCTGCTAAAGAACAAGAAGCACTGGCAGGATCATCTTAGCCTCAAAATTACCTGAGCCTCCAAAATACACTACTCAGGAAGAGAAATGGGCTCAGAAAGAAGGGGCCAAGAGAACAATGGAAGGCTGGTGGATACTCCCAGATAATAGGGTCTATGTCCCAGAATAGTTTTCCCATAAGGTAGTACTCCAGTAGCATGAACTCACTCATTTAGAAAGCTTCTGCCCTAGAAGCTTTATTAGGCAGGTACTACCTAATTGCCGTCTACTCTCCTTGTGTGCCTCAGTCTCTCAGCATTGCCTCCTCTGTGCTCAGAACAATACAAACAGGGTCCTGTGGGACTGATAGGAGTTCAGCACTGTGGGCAAGCTCCTTTTGAGGAGTTAGAAGTAGATTTTACAGAAATAGAGCCTAGAAAAGGGAATAAATACCTGCTAGTCTTTGTTTGCACCTTTTCAGGTTGGGTCAATGTATATCCCACTCACACTGAAAAGGCGAGAGAAGTTACTAAGGCATTGCTGAAGGATATAATTCCATGTTATGGAATGCCTCTGACCATAGGATCCAATAATGGCCCAGCCTTTGTAGCAGAAATAGTACAACAGGTAGCCAAAGCTTTAGGAATTAAATGGAATCTACATACAGCTTCAGGCCTCAGAGTTCAGGGAAAGTAGAGTGCATGAACCGGACTCTAAATCAGGCTATGGTTAAGCTATGCCAAGAGACCTTACCCTAGACAGATATCTTGCCCCTTGTACTCCTGTGGGTGTACCGTGCCCCAAAGGTTTAGGATAGGTTTCTCTCCCTTTGAAATTCCATACAGTAGACCCCCTCTCTTAATTCGGCCAAAGGGAGATTTGGGGGAATAGGACTTATAAATCCAGAAACAACTATAAGGAATTAGAAAAAACAGTCTTTGAGGTCTGCAGGTAGGTTATTGACTGACTACCCATCTCTCTAGGAACAGCTGTGCATCCTTATAAACTTGGAGACTAGGTTTCGTAAAGGATTGGAAATAGGAGCCCCTCAAGCCTACCTGGAAGGGACCCTATCCAGTCATATTAACCACTCCCACAGCTCTTAAGGTTGCAGGACTGAACACCTGGATCCACCAGTCCCAAGTGAAGGCATCCCATCAGTTGAGTGACATCCAATCTGAGTGGAAGGTGACCTCTGACCAGAAACACCTCCTGTGGATCACCCTCAAGAAGACAGCAGATGTGGCCGAGCAACCTGCTCCAAGGAATTCATATAACATCCTGCTGAATTCTCCCTAACACTAATCTTTCTTTCTTATCTCCTCCTAACATAACATGCTCTAGTATTTCTGGATAATCATTGGTTTTATCTAATAATTCTTATTTTTTCTTTTTATGAGTGCCAGCAGAATCCGAGACTAGTACCAAGAAGAGAACTCATCTGCTCTTGCTGGGACACAGAAGCACCATAAAATTACTGTTCTCCACACAGCAAAGGAAACAAAGGCCTTATCATAAATTGTTGGATTACACCTTGTCATTCCATCCTTTGCACCTTGCTTAGAAACTCACTATCCAAATATACTAGACCAGGTAATCCATTAGAAAACCCAATCAAGCCAGATTTTTGTTAGCTATACTTATCAGCCTGCAGCATGTTATGATTCTATTACTAAATGCATGTGGTGGGTGGGGCCGGGGATTGTATTGAATGGAAAAAAAAATAATAGGACCTGTCATGGCCAATGTGCAGCTAACTAATGTTGCTCCTATTTGTTTCAGCAATACACAGGATCAACATCCAACAGATCACCTCCCAGATGAACTATGCAACTCTACCCCCAAGGCTGAAAACACCACCTACCCCTGGTGCCTCCTGCAGGAACATTCTACACATGTGGGACCACTGCTTACCTCTGCCTGCCTGAGACCAGAAGAACTCCCACAAACCCCTCTGAGAGGAAGAAGTGGGATGCTAACCCCTTGGCCATCATCCCTTTCCAGCAGGAAGTAGCTAAGAGTGGTTGTCACCCCTGTTTACCATAACATCCTGTGTTTGTTGCTCCATAAGGCTAAAAGAAGCTCGCGGGACAAGAGGGGGGATGAAGATGAATCTGGTCTTGCAAGGTGTGTCAGGTCATAAAAACTGTGAATAATGTACTGCCCTGGGTTGGGGAAAAGGTCATTATCACTGGCTCCAGGACAGATCATCAGATATCGCCTGGGGATCCCCAAACCTGGGGGCCTTCCTGTAAGCCCACAAAAGGGGGCGGAACCATATCTGCAAGACAAAGACCCAAGAAGGTTATAAAAAGTGAAGCCCTCTGTGTGTTTCTTCACTCTGATTTGGAAATTATTCCCGGAATCCACTAGTGTTAATAAATGGGGTCTCTCCCTTTCTCTATAAAGCATACTTGGTATTTCTTTGGTCTTCTACAACATTGTTATCGTCAGTGTCCAAGTATTGAAGGAGTATTACTTGCTTATTTTCATTACATTGTATTTATCATATAAAACTATCATTTTAATAGGAAATGGATTTATTTAATAACTCACAATGAATACTTGACCCTCAGTGTAAGCATAAGCAACATGGACATTTTCAGTAGGTCAAAGAAGTGAAAGACTGTTTAAAATGTGTCTCATCTACTGTCCAGTGATTTAGATCATAGGGAGACACTTTTAAAAATATATATCTTTTATTGTTGATAATATTGCCAATGTCTCCCATCCTCCCTTTATTCTTTTCCTTCCAGTCCCTACTGCCCGCTCTAGGTCTTCACCACCCTATTGCCCTTGTCCATGGGCTATACATATCCTATATAATAAAAGCCTAATATAAGTGTCCAGTTATCTGTTCAACCAATCAAAGTGTAATATGCTAATAATATGCTAAGAGAGGTCAACTGCTCGATGTGACGTGCACTGATCGCTAGGGGGAAGATTCTCCGACCAGTAGGTTAGCTTGCTGCTGGGGTCTGGCTGATCAGGACTGAGTAAGACACACCCTGGAATCCTTCAGCGGTCCTTCCTCAGTTGGCCAACCATCTGCGTCCCTCCCCAACCCTAATCATGCACCAATGGGGTCCCTCGGCCTGGACTCCTCCCTCTCGCAATCCAGAAACCCTCGGGGGATGTCAGAGAGTGGTTTCAGCAGGATCCCACAGGCCAGGCCAAGGGGCCTTACTGGTGCATGAATTCATGCACTGAGCCTCTACTCCTATATACCAAAAGGCTAATATGCAAATTGTCCCCACAGATGGGATTCGACCAAACTGGAAGTTAGATGTGTGCTGACTACCAGTGGGCGGTGCAGAATATGGCAGGCATCAGTGACATGGCACTGGCAGCAGGTGGCAGTGTAGGTGCTGCCGGCCCTGATGGGCCCCCACAAGAGCAGGACCACGGTGAGATGGTGGAGCAGATGAGCAGGCAGTGCCAGGCCTAGGTGGGTACAATTGCCCCATATATTGGCCCTGATTGCCAGCCAGGTCTAGGGACCCTACCCATGCACGAATTTTATGCACTGGGCCTCTAATAAGTCTATAAGTTCTTTTGTTTGTCTCTTCTTATCACCCCATTTCCACATCAAGGTATGTCAGTGTATGGGTTAGGAAAACATTTTAATACCTACATAATAATTGTTGTGTTGTGGTTCTTTCTATGAACTATAAATGTACTCTTCCAGCTATGAATATTTGCATAAGGAATGTGACTTTCTAAGTGTCTCACTCTTAGTACCTCTTCACAATGAATGTAAATTGAGCTATGGTTTTTTATTTAGACAGGTGCATATCAGCCTCCAGTTGTATATATAGATAACTTTGCTTAATTCTTCTAGAAGTCAGACAATTTCACTGTTAGTGTTCTGTAAACTAGCTATAATATTTTAGAGTAAAAAGAAGTTTCAAAATTTAGTATGTTTTTACTGTAAAAACTTAAAATAACAACTAAAATATAGAACATTAACCAACAGAAAGTTATTTTGTTGTTGGTAAGTATTTTAAGATCTGGGGTTTAGAAGGTTTAAGTGGAATTATTTAAGAACACATTTGAATAGTGTCAGTGTTCTTATCATTGTGGTTGATGCTATTTATTGTTCACTAAGAGAATTTATGAATGTTAAAAAATTATACATTATTTATTGTAATTAATGGTTGAAAAGAGGACTATATTTAGTTCAACAGAAAATAATTCTCCAGTATTTGCCCTCACACTCATCATAGGTAGTGATTAGTACTTAATTTAAATTATAAATCTATAGTGCTTACATAATTCTATATGAAAAAATATATTTTAGAAAATTGGACATTTGTGTTTAATCAATTAACTTATAGAATTATAAATTAAATAGATTAAGTAAATCAATGAATCATAAATTAAAGAACAATAATTATACCTTCTAGCTCCTTTTCTTCAAAAAAGAAAACTGGTTCAGGGGAAGTCTTCCAAACTTATGCTCATAGGCAATAGAGGTCATATTTTTCATCTATGGACAAGTATGTCAAACTTGACATGAAATGTCAGCTGTATTCCAAAATAAAAGACCATTTTGTTGATAAAGCTGTAGCAGGATATGTTTTTCTTCCTACAGAAGCAATTATTTCTTTTAATAATAATAATATATTATTATTAAACATAATAAAACTATGGAAGGTAATGTCCCCAAGAAACTTAAGGTGTATTCAGTGCATATTTGAATATTAACACAACAAAAGCAAACAATTTTCTCGTTGCATTTGCCTTCTTAATATTTTTTGTAAATGCATGTACATGCATGAATATACGTGTGCTTATATACATTGTAACCTTTGGTAAATTACTTGCCTGAAACTGGTGAGATGTCATTAAGAACACTATAACTGGATAGTGTCTATGTCCCATCAATAACAGCTAATAATTGAAAATAAGTAGATTTTTTGGCCTGGCCAACATGGCTTAGTGGTTAAGCGTTGACCTATGAACCAGAAGTTCATGGTTCAATTCCCAGTCAGGGAACATGCTGGGGTTGCAAACTCCATTCCCAGTGTGAGGTGTGCAGGAGGCAGCCAATCAATGATTCTCTCTCGTCTTGATGTTTCCATCTCTCTCCCCCTTTCCCTTCCTCTCTATGAAATAAATAAAAACATTTTTTTTTGGAAAAAAATTTTTTTTAGAGTAGGGGATGGCTTTCTTTCTTTCTGCAAAGGTCAGGTAGTCCCTCTTGCAACCATAGGCAATCATAGACAATCCATATATAAAAGAGTATTACTCTGCTCCAATAAAATTTTATTTATGGACACTGAAATTTAAATTTCATATAATTTTTACATCACAAAACATTGTTCTTCTTTCAATTTTTTTCAACCATTTGAAAATATGAAAACCATGCATAGCTAGTGAGATGTACAAATCAAAACCAAGCTCTGGGCTGAACTTGGCCAGTTTGCCAACCCCTGTCCTAGAGAAATGTTTGGACAAATATTTGCTCTGCAACTCAGTTTATTATAAGTTAACTTTGGTGTAATATTTTGTTTATCTTGAATAATCAGTTTATACATTTCTTCACACAAATTTCTGAAGTTTATACATATATATTTCTTTGTTCTTTCTTTTTTTTGAGTTGCGAGAGGCTAGTAGAGAAGAAAAGGTAAGAAAGTAAGCTTTTTGCAGTAAAAAAATCAAGAAAGCAAAGCTATCTGAATTTTTGTTTTACCAAACAAAATCTGTATTCTGATTTTTGATGATGTGAAACCCTCTGGAGAAATGGAAAAATAATGTCTTCCCTAACTTGCTCATTATTGTGTGGCTTTTGTTAAAAAATTTACATAATCTGAATAAAATTCAGACCAATATTAGTACATTACTTCTAAAACTGTAATATTGAAGTAAGAGTTTATTTTTAGAAAAATAATAATAAAATATAATAAATATATTGATATAAAAGAGGTTCTTAATAATTATATAAAATCATCATGAACATTCATTAACTCTAGAAGGCATTCTTAATATGTACTTAAAAATTCTATTTCACTGACTGAATATTCTATCATTTTTAAGAAGTCAGATTATTTTTTTAAGGTAGGATATTGTTTTGTGGTGATGTTAATAAAAATAGACTGTGTTTTAAAGATGCATAACAGAATTTAGATGAAATAATGGGATTTCTGGATACTTTTGAGGAATGCCAGAGGGGGAATGTGTGGGTATACAATTGAAACCATCTATAATAATAAAAGGGTAATATGCTAACTATACTGGATGTCTTCTGGACATCATTCCAGATGTCTTTCCTGATAAAGCCAGGGCTGAAGGGAAGCCAGCCTGGATCCTGGGTGCCTGAAAGTGGCTGGAGGGAAGCCAGCCTGGGTCCCAGGTGCCTACTGGTGACTAGAGGAGGGAAGCTGGTGCTAGCAGCTGGGGGAAGGAAGGCCTACTCTTGCAGGAGTTTTTGTGCACTGAGCCTCTAGTAAGTTGATAATTGTTGAACTTAGGTGATGGCTCCACACTCTTATTTTTTCTCCTTTGGCCTAAGTTAGAATATATATAATTTTATAAATATCCCCTTAAGTCTTTTTTTTTTCTAGAAAGGTCAATGATAAATTTATTGAAGCAGAATAGCTTTTTGAGACACTCATCTGTATTTTGCTCTCACAGCTGAACATATTCTCCTCTCACCCTTCCATCTAAAGAATATTGCAGACAACATCAGGAAAAAAAAAAACTCCCTTAATGAGGTGTTTGAGCTGGATTGTCTGATGAAAAAGCATCCTAGGGTTGGAAGAAGCAGGAAATGGAGCCTTCAGATCCCACGAAGGATGCTGAGAATCACTGGACTTGGAGCAGACCAAGTGAGGAAATTTTGGAAGACCTGGCACTTTGACCAAGGACTGCTGGGACTATGGTCCTGAGCCCAGGGAGGCTGTGGTCACTCAGGTAAACCACTGTAGGTTATCTGTGAGACAGCGAAAATGAGAGCTTGAAGCTGGACAGCAGAAAGCACAATGCCATAATGGTCACCACTGTGGACTTTGAGCCCAGTGCCCCTTATCAGTTCTTTCAGCCCAGTGCCCACTTATCAGTTTTTTAGGACACCAAAATGAACCCCATCTTGTATTCTGTCAAGATCCTAGAAAGAAAGGAGGGTTCTTTCAATCATGATTATTACTGAATTTCCTCTATCTACACAGGTTTAATTTGTTTAGAAAAAAAAAATGTTATATTTATTTGATCCAAGTCTCATAGAGAAAATTTTATAATAGCTACAGAGAGTTAAGTGATAAAATGAATTATTATAGACTCAATTAATAAATGGGTACAGTATTTAGAGTCTTGTTTGTTAAAGCAGTTGAGAGCATGGGCTTGAAAGTTAGACATGTCCATCTCTTGCCAGTTCTGGGACCTTAGGCAAGTTACTTAATCAAGCTTCAGTTTTTTCAATAAATATAATTTTACCTACCTAAAACGGTTTTTTGAATATTTAGTTAGAGGTATTACAGTTAAAATGTTTAGTACAACAGTAACATGGAAAAAAAGAGAAATATTTGATAAATGTTAGTAATTATTATAAATATAAATGTTATTATTTTTTTAGTATTGCTTTTGAAAATACTACATGGGAATAATAAAAATATTATATACAGTCTTATATTTGCATATTCTTCACACCAAAAGTCTTAGTCTGTAGAGGAAGCCAATGGTAATTGTTTTTTCAGTGATTCTTTTTCTCTAAATGATGTAACTATTACTTCTTATTGATTTATTAATTTTGTACAATATTTATTAAATTAATATTAAAATAAGTAAGGATTTAGGTCATTTAAACCAGTGGTCGCCAACTGGTGATCCGCGAACCACTGGTAGTTCATGAGGTCCGAAAGGTTGGCGACCGCTAATTTAAACCATTCATATTCTCCTCCTGACTTCTTTCTGTTGTTAATCCTCATCCAAAGATATTTTTTTCATTGTTTTTCAGAGAGAGAATGGAAGGGAAGGAGGAAGGGGAGAGAGAGAGAGAGAGAGAGAGAGAGAGAGAGAGAGAGAGAGAGAGAGAGAGAGAGATCTATTGGCTATTTCTCCCACAAGCCCTGACTGGGGTAGGGGAGGAAACCAGAAACACAGGTAGGTGCCTTGACCAGGAATCAAACCTAGGACCTTTCAATGCACAGACCAATGTTCTAACCACTTAGCACACCAGCTAGGGCTATTATCTTCCTGATTTAAAAATATTAGTTTATTTTCCCTCTCTTTTTCTCCCTGCATCCCTCTCATATTCCTACCTTGTTTTCCTCCTGCCTTCTTTTCCTCCTTTTCCTATCCCTTCTACTTCCTTCATTTTCTTTAGAAGCTATTCAGATATATTATTTTATATTAAAAGTATGTGTAGAAGAATCATTCTTAACTTAGCCATGCTTATCAGAATCCCTTCTGAAGAATTTTTATAAAATAGTTAACAAGGTACCACCCCAGTTTCAATTAATCAGAATCCCCAGGGATTGAGCTCAGGTATATGTACTTTTATAAAAGCACACAATTATAAATTATTACTTTAAACATATTGGTACTTTTTAATCTATAGGGTGAAATATTTATTTTGCTCAGAAAAGTTTTCTTCTATTATGTCATTATTTATCCTTTTCCTTTTCCTTTTTTTTTTTTTTTTATTCTGGAGTGCCTATAATTTTAAGCTTGATTCTCTCTCCTCCAAATCTATAGTTTTCTTTCTTAGTGTTCTGATTACTGTATTTTTTAAATATTTTACCAATAAAAGTACTCTAAACTCTGTGCTCTTTTACTTAAAATCATGACACTGGTAGGCTTGTTCTCTACTGTGAAAGAATTGTTAAATTATAAACTGAATGTATAATCAATAATAAATTATAACTAAAAGTTGTGTCACTATAGCTGCCATATTATAATCTCATATTTGATTGAGACTCTAGCAATGAAACCGAGTATCTGAAATAAGTTTTATATAGTGGGGTGGAGATATATTTTATCTCTTATCATAAGTTAATGTGTATAGAAGTAACTGGGGAGTCTTGAGGGCAGGACTTCCAGAGGGTTAATCTTTTCAGGGATTTTTGAGGCCTTTAGAAGAAACTTATTTAGAAGGAACAGAGAGACCAAGCATAAAATGAATTCGTTATGGAAGGAACTGATATGTGAGGATATTTTGTTTCTACTGTCTTTCTTTACTGACAACCCTGCTTGATTTCCTCAGGTTTCCTTTTTCCACAATATACACACCATTCACCACTAAGGCATTTAAGCCCAAACCATAATAATGGAGGCTGTGACTATAAAGTTTTAAAGATTGCAAGAGCACAAAATTGAATGCATTGAGATTCAAAAGGTGGGAAAGAGTGGTTGATGTCACATTGGCATGAAATATGTCACTGTTTTAGAACAAAAACAGACTGAATTTATAATGTGGCCTTGGCATATGATTGGCTTATTATCAGCTTACTAGGACCCCAGTGCACAAAATTTTTGTGCACTTGGGGGGGGGGTCCCCTCAGCCCAGCCTGTGCCCTCTTGCAGTCTGGGACACCTCAGGGGGGGATGTCCACCTGCTGGTGTGCCTGGCCAGCCTGGGTGAGAGGCTGAGGGCCATTTTCAGGGTGTCCACAGCCCCTTCGGGGTTCGTGCACTGGGAAGTGGAAGGGCTGGTGAGTGCAGGCCTGGACGTTTCCCAGCAGAGGGCCCACAATCGTACACGCGGGGTGGGCCCCCACTGCTGAGGGGACACACCTGGCACAGAGCTGGGTGGTGAGCCAGGGGTGGACGCTGGTGCTGGATCCCTCGGTGGGGCCCTGCTGCTGAGTGAACACACCCGGGGTGGAGCTGGGCAGTAGACTGGCTTCAGATGCTCCGCACTGTGTAGCAGATGCTCCCACACACCCTGTGGAGGCCCCCGAGTGGGCAGATGAAGACAGTGGACCCTGGATGGGCACTCCTGCATGCCCCTCAGAGGCCCCTGGGGGGCGGAGCCAGGCAGTGGACCCAGGATGGCTGCTCCTGCAAGCCCCGTGGAGGCCCCGGTCTCCCGTACACCTGGTGGAGGCTCCCGGGGGGTGGAGCCAGGCAGTGGACTTGGGATGGGCGCTCCTGGACACCCCGAGGAGGCCCCGGGTCAGACCCCCTTCTACTGAGCTAACACACCCGGCACAGCCGTGGAGGCTCCCAGTGCAGAGCTGCCCTGCCAGCCTCCATCTTGGCTGGGCTAATTTGCATACAGCCACTCTGATTGGCTGAGAGGCATGGCTTGGCTGGTGGGCGTGGCTTAGGTGTCTCAGGTGATGGTCAGTTTGCACATTACTCTTTTATTAGAGTAGATATAGCCTTGAGACCCAGTGTCCAAGGCTTGTTCAGTGATGGGACTCTGTGCCCAAACCATAGCTACTTAAGCTTTTGTTACAGGGAGTATTCTGAGCAGCAAATAGTGACAGCTTTGATGTAGACCTTAGCAAGAATCACAAACTTCTGGAGAAGCTCTGTTACCTTCAGAATCCTTGGCAACAGATTACTAATCAGCTTTTGAATTTAAGCAAGAATAGATTATAATGCCAGCTGATACACAGCAGACAGCTCTTGAAGAACTCACAAGTAGATAACTGAATATTTTGAAGAGAGAGTGAGGACTTCCTAAAAAGAGTGAGGGCTGCCCTAACCAGTTTGGCTCAGTGGATAGAGCGTAGTCCTGTGGACCGAAGGGTCCCAGGTTCAATTCCAGGCCAAGGGCATGTAGCTTGGTTAAAGGCACATCCCCAGTAGGGGGGTATGCTGGAGGCAGCTGATTGATGTTTCTAACTTTCTATTCCTCTCCCTTCCTCTCTGTAAAAAAATAAATAATTATATATATGTGTATATATATATTAACTAATAAAAGAGTAATGTTGAAATTAACCATTTCTCCGGGACAGGGTAAACCATGCCCACCAGCCAATCAGAGCGACTGTATGCAAATTATCCCAGCCGACATGGAGGTCGCCACTCACAGACCTGAGTAAACAGCAGCTTCCATTGCGGCAGGAGTGAAAGTGAAACTGCGGCCACTCCACTCATCCTGGCTCAAGCAAAACACATGTTTGCAACAAATTAACAATCATAGAATCCTCCGAGGCTGAAGGAAACAGCAGGCTTGGCCTAACCACTAAGAGTAACATTCTGTCATTATAGACTCGGCGAGGTGAAGCAGAGAGGAGACTTCATTAGTAGGAGGCCTCAGCTTAAAGGAACAGCATAAATTATAGAAGATAAACAAACCCCTAAAACCTGTGTCCCGCCAGCCTTGCTGGGACATTGGGTCAATGGGAGCTGTGGGCAGCCTTAAAGCCTGAAAGCGCCAATCAGCCCGTCACCCACGCTGGCCATAACCCAATGGGTTGAGGAACGTTACTGGGGGGCTTGGCCAGCCTGGAGACAGCTATCAGCCCATCACCCAGGCTGGTCAGGCACACCAGCAGGTGGACATACCCCGAGGGGTCCCAGACTGAGAGAGGGCACAGGCCAGGCTGAGGGACCTCCCGAGTGCACAGAGCGGCTGCAGGGCGGAACAGTGCAGGACCCAGGACCCGTGAGTGGGAAAGAGGCGGCAGGGTTGATGGCCTGCTTGGTGGCTCCCAAGGCCCTTTGAGAGGCACTGGGAGCAGGAAAGAGGTGGTGGGGGCCAGGGACCTGCTTGGGGCTCCTCAGGCCCTTTGAGGGGCACTGGGGAGTGGGTAAGAGGTGGCGGGGGGTCGGCGGCCTGCCTCACCTCCACTCAGGAAACCCTCAGATCCTACCCGGGACCCTCAGCCACACCAACCAGTGACCTGCTGACTTGGCTGTGAACCCACAAACACTGACTCTAGCCTCCCCGGCTCTGGGCACCTAAGGAGTTTTCCAGGGGGAGACAAGGTGGCAGCTGAATAGATGGACAGGTCCTGAGCCTTCTCACAGGGCAGATAGAAGAAACTGCTGAATAGAATAACACCCACCCAGAACTGGTGAATTAAACACAGCTGGTGAGACAATCTGTGGCTAGAAAGGACAGGGGATACCTGGAGAATGGTAGGATCTGGAATCTGGTCTGGAGAGAGTTGTGCACAGACAGGACTAGCGGGTGAGAAGGAAACTGCGCTGCACCAAGTCTGCATCCCTTGGGGACACGCATAACACTAGACTGTGGAAGGGAATCCAGAGGCTGCTGGCAGCAGGAAACTCTAGATCTAAGTCCACAGCCATGGGAGGCTGCTCCCAGAAAGGAAGCTTGAAGTTCTGCGCTGGCCATGCGGTGTTGGGGGGAGAGATACATGCAGCGGCATGGTTGCTCTGTCCTTATATTTCCTTGCTTTTACTCACTAAACCCAGTGCATAGGATCTTTCAATTACAAATACTCACCTAGGCAGTGGTGCAGGTGGAGATGATTTTGTGGAGTTTGGGCAGCAAAGCAGGGAGAGGTGACCAGGAATCCAGCTCTGGGACAGTCCAGTCCCTCCAACCCTAAACAGCAATTTTTCTCCTGAAGAGACAGCCACACTCAACCCTGAGCTCTGCAAGGAAACAAGGATTCTGAATACCCCCAGAGAGCCCTTAGAGACTGGGTTGGGGGCTATTTGGTCCTAGAAACTAGTACAGCAACACCTGCAACTAGAGCCAATGTCAGAAATAGACACTTGTGTAAATATGACTGAAAATATGCAGATGAACAAATTAGAAAGATTGATCCCCTTGCCTGAAACTAAGGCTGTGGAAATAGACACAAAGGAGCAGTGGATTGCTGGGAACTTAAAAAAAAATTGTGATACCTTGGAATAAACTGACTAGAGAGGTAAAAGACCTGTACTCTGAAAAACACAGTATATTGAAAAAAGAGATAGAAGAAATAAACAGATAGAAGAACATACCATGTTCATGGATTGGTACAATCAACATAATTAAAATGTCCATATTACCCAAAGCAACCTATAGATTCAATGCAATCCTAATTAAAATACTATGACATATTTCACAGACCTAGAACAAATTCTTAAAATATTCATTTGGAATAAAAAAAGACCCCAAATAGTTGCAGCAATCCTGAGAAAGAAGAATAAAATAGAAGGATCTCACTACCAGATATAAAGCTATATTAGAAATCCACTGTTCTTAAAACTGCCTGGTACTGTCACAAGAACAGACATATAGAAGAGAACAGAGAACCCAGAAATTAACCCAAGCCATTATGCTCAATTAATATATTTTTTAAAAATCTTTATTGTTCATATTATTACAGTTGTTCCTCTTTTTCCCCCATAGCTCTCCTCCTCCGAGTTCTAACCCCACCCTCTGCCATCCCCACCCCTGCATTCATCCATAGGTGTACAATTTTTGTCCAGTTTCTTCCCGCATCCCCAATGCCCCTTTTCCCCTGAAAATTGTCAGTCCACTTCCTTTCCATGCCCCTGATGCTATTCTATTCACCAGTTTATTCTGTTCATTAGATTTTTTTATTCACTTGATTTTTAGGTTCATTTGTTGATAGATATGTATTTGTTGTTCATAATTTTTATCTTTACTTTTTCTTCTTCCTCCTCTTAAAGGATACTTTTCAACATTTCATATAATACGGTTTGGTGGTGAACTCCTTTAGCTTTTTCTTATCTGTGAAGCTCTTTATCTGACCTTCAATTCTGAATGATAGCTTTGCTGGGTAGAGTAATCTTGGTTGTAGATTCTTGCTATTCATCACTTTGAATATTTTTTGCCACTCCTTTCTGGCCTGCAAAGTTTCTGTTGAAAAATCAGCTGACAGTCTTATGGGTGCTCCCTTGTAGGTAACTGCTTTTCTCTGGCTGCTTTTAAGATTCTTTCTTTGTTTTTTGCCCTTGGCATTTTAATTATCATGTGTCTTGGTGTGGTCCTCCCTGGATTCCTTTTGTTTGGGATTCTCTGTGCTTCCTGGACTTGTAAGTCTATTTCTTTCACCAGGTAGGGGAATTTTTCTGTCATTATTTCTTCAAAGAGGTTTTCAATATCTTGCTCTCTCTTCTTCTAACACCCCTATATATCTGATGTTGATGCTTGAAGTTGTCCCAGAGGCTTCTTACACTATCTTCATACTTTTGGATTCTTTTTACTTTTTACTTTTCCGGTTGGATGTTTTTTGCTTCTTTTTATTTAAAATCTTTGACTTGATTCTTGTGATCCTCTAGTCTACTATTGGATCTCTGTATATTATTCTTTATTTCAGTCAGTGTATGCTTAATTTCTAGCTGGTCCTTTTTCATATCCTCGAGATTCTCACTAAATTTATTGATAGTCTCTAGAAAATTCTTGAAAAACCTTATAACCATGGTTTTGAACTCTATATCCAGTTGCTTGTTTTCCTCCATTTCTGTTATTTGTGATCTGTTTCTTTGT
This sequence comes from Murina feae, assembly GCA_004026665.1. Classification (NCBI taxonomy): domain Eukaryota; kingdom Metazoa; phylum Chordata; class Mammalia; order Chiroptera; family Vespertilionidae; genus Murina; species Murina feae. The sequence continues at coordinate 16,876 of PVJC01016203.1, read as the reverse complement.
CTCTGCATTTTGGCTGCTTCCCTGCATTGATAGAGTGGCTTTCTGTGCTAGGTGTTTTATTTTGTTAAAATATATTTTAATGATTTTTTTATAGAGAGGAAGGGAGAGGGGTAGACAGTTAGAAACATTGATGAGAGAGAGAGACATCGATCAGCTGCCTCCGGCACCCCCCCCCCACCGGAGATGTGTCTGCAATCATGGTACATGCCCTTGACTGGAGTTGAATCTGGGAGCCTTCAGTCCATAGGCAGATGCTCTATCCACTGAGCCAAACCAGTCAGGGCTATGCTAGGTGTTTTATAGGGCCCAGTAGCTCAGCCTCCCCAATTACCTGAGGTGGACATTCTTGGTGCACTGCTTTGTAGGCTTTGTGCACACTCTTGTTGTAGCTAAGCATTGATTGTTGTTGGTATCACTGGGAGGAATTGACCTCCAGGCCACTTGGCTGTGAGAATCAGCTGTGTCTATGGTGGGAGAACTTCTGTCCTGGAGACACCCTTATGGGGCAAGACTTGCTTCAGTGGGGCTTTGGTGCTCACTGGGTCTGCCCCCTGGGTGTGTCCCTTATGGATCTGAGGAGTTGTAATTTGGGTGGTCCCGCTCTGACCACTGGGTACACTGGATCTTGGATCTCTAAGGAGATGCTATTTTAGCTTATGCCTAAGGCTACCCAGTCTTTTATATGCAAAAGCCTCTGTGCACTGCTTGGGTGGGGTGGGGTCTTGGGGAATCAACAGGGCAGAGCAAACAACTATGGTTGATTCTCAGTCCTGCCCTAAGAGGCACCGGGTCTCAGTGTCCCTTGGCACCGCAGAGAAAAAGCTGTTCTGGAGTTCTTCCCAGTGCCAGACAGTTCAGCTTCTCTCCATTTGAGTCTGGATCCCCAGAAACTTGCCCAGAACTGCAGTTCAGAGCCATTGGGTGTTTGTAACTCCCTCCAGATTGAAAAAGACAACTGTGTCCTCAGTTGCCAGCCCTTTCTGCGAGCCCTTTTCATGCACCTCCATACCTCTGCACTTTACTTCCACACCTCCTCTGAGTCTCAGTCTCTTTGTAATTGTAGAATTTCCACTCAGCCATCCTTCCTGTGGGTCTGGGTGGTGTTCATTTTTTTCTTCATTGTGGTTTTGAAATGGTTGTGTGAGGCAGCAATTCCAGGTGTTTACCTATGCCACCATCTTGGTTTCTCCCTCTATTAATATTTGACAAAGGAGGCAAGATCATACAATATAATCAAGACAGTCTCTTTAATAAATGGTGTTGGGAAAATTAGATAGCTATATGCAAAAGAAATGAAACTAGACCTCCAACTTACACCATACACAAAAATAAACTCAAAATGGACAAGCGAGTTAAATGTAAGAAGGGAAACTATAAAAATCTTAGAAGATTCCATGGGTAACAAAATCTCAGACATAGGACAAAATAATATCTTCAATGATATAGGTCCTAGGGATAAATAAATTAAAGAGAAAATAAACAAATAGGAGTACATGAAAATAAAAGGCATCTGTGTAGCAAAAGAAACCATCAACAAAACAAGAAGAAAGCCAACTCAGTGGGAAAACATATTTGCCAATATTATCATGAATAAGGGCTTAATCTCCAACATTTACAGGGAACTCAGATAACTTAACAAAAGGAAGATAAACAACCCAATTAAAAAAATGGACAATGTACCTTAATACATACTTTTTGAAAGAGGACATAAGGAAGGCCAACAGACATATGAAAACACGCTGAAAGTAACTAATCATCTGAGAGATGCAAATAAAAATGACACCTGTCAGAATGGCTATCATAAATAAATCAACAAATGACAAAAGCTGGCAAGGATGTGAAGAAAAAGGAACCTTCATCTGCTGCTGGTGGGAATACAGACAGGTGCAACCACTGTGGAGAACAATACGGAGTTTCCTCAAAAACTAAAATGGAACTCCCATTTAATCCAGTGATTCCATTTCTAGGACTATATCCCAAGAAATTAGAAACACCAATCAGAAATGATATATACACCCCAATGTTCATACCAGCCAAATTCACCATAGCTAAGTTTGAAAACAGCCTAAATGCTCATCAGCAGATGAGTGGATTAGAAAACAGTGGTACATCTACACAATGGAATACTATGCTGTGGTAAAAAGAGTAAGAATTCTGACCATTTATAACAGCATGGTTGGAACTGGAGAGCATCATGCTAAGCAAAATAAGCCAGTCAGAAAAAGATAAATATCACATGATCTCACTCATATCCTAATACATAATAAATCCAGGGGATGTAATAACCTAAACAACCAGAAGGATGACTGAACAGCAGGCTGTGTGGGGCAAACAGGCCAGCAGGTTGTTTAGTGAGGGATGACCAAACAACTGAACAGCAGGCTTTGTGGGGGCAATCAGGCCAGCAAGGGGTGTGGGGGGAGGAGGGCGCGGGCAGTTGAAGGCAATCAGGCCATTGGAAGGGGGGCAGATAGGGGTGACCAGGCTGGTAAGAGGTAGCAGTTAGGGGCAATCAGTCCGGCAGGCAGAGGTGGTTAGGGTGATCAGTGGGGGCAGTTAGGGGTGATCATGCAGGCAGGCATGTGTGCAATTAGGAGTCAGCAGTCCTGGATAGTGAGAGGGATGTTCGACTAGCGGTTTAGACTTGATCCCCTGGATCAGGGCTAAACCAGCAGTCAGACATCCCCCAAGGGTCCCAGATTGGAGAGAGGGCAGGCTGGGCCGAGGCAAAACGATCCCCTCCAAGCACAGATTTTGTTTACCAGGCCTCTAGTATGGAATATAATGAACAACATAAACTGATGGAAAAAAAAAAAAACAACAGATCCAGAGACAGAAAAGCATCGGTCAGTCAAACCTCAGATGGAAGGTAGTAGAGAGTAGTGGTAAGGAGGAGAGATCAACCAGAGGCCTCAGATGCATTTATATAAGCATAACCAATGGACACAGACACAAGGGGGGTGAGGCACAAGTGGGAGTGGGAGCAATGTGGGGATAAGGACACATATGTAATGTCTTAATCAACAAAGAAAATAAAGCAAACCCCTTAAATAAGTAAATTATATGGTTTATAATCATGTAATAACTTGAGACCCAGTGCACAAAAATTTGTGCACTCAGGGGAGGGGAACCTCAGCCAAGCCTGGCCTGTGCCCTCTTGCAATCTGGGACTCCTCGGGGGATGTCCACCTGCCAGCGGGGAGCAGGCCTAAGCTGCAGTCAGACATCCTTAGTGCTCCTGAGGAGGTGGGAGAGTCTCCCACCACCACCACTGTACTGGCAGGTATCAGCCTAGTTTGTGATTGAGCAAAGCTCTCCCTGGGAGCACACTGACCACCAGGGGGCAGCTCCTGGTGGTCAGTGTGTGTGATAGTGACAAGTCATTCCCAGTGGTTCTGCAATTAGGGTCAATTTGCATATTACCATTTTATTACATTGGATGAGGCCTGGTGCATGGGTAGGGGCCAGCTGGTTTGCCCTGAAGGGTGTCTGGGATCAGGGTGGGGGTCCTGCTGGGGTGCCTGGTCAGCCTGGGTGAGGGGATGAAGGTCGTTTTCAGGCTTGCCTCACTTCCTTCAGGGAGGGTGTCCCCACTGGGTTATGTTGCCAGCTTGGGTGAAGGGCTGATGGCTTCTTGCAGACTGGCCACAACTCCTTCAGGATGGGTATTTCCGCTGGGGTTCCTGGCTAGCCTGGGTGAGGGGCTGATGGCTATTTGTAGGCTGGCCATAGCCTCTTCTGAATGGGTGTCTCTGCTGGGGTGCCTGGCTAGTCTGGGTGAGAGGCTGATGGCTGTTTAAAGGCTGGCCAAGCCCCCCCAGCAGGAACCCTCTCCCCATGAGAGTGTGGTCATCCTGGGTGAGTGGCTGATGGCTGTTTAAAGACTGGCCAAGGCCTCGAGCGACTCAAGCTCCCAGTGAGGCTGACTGGAAGGAGGTATCTGGGATTTATTTATCTTCTATAATTGAAACTTTGTTGCCTTGAGTGGAGGCCACAGCCAGCCTAGGCAGGTGGGAAGCTTGGCTTTTTCCTTTGCCGGAACAATCAAGCCTCCTGCTTGCTCCAGCTCTTTGGCTGCCAGCCACCGTCTTGACTGGGTTAATTTGCATATAGTTGCTCTCATTGGCTGATGGACGTGGTTTAGGTGTAGCAGAGTGACACCAATTTGCATGTTTCTCTTTTATTAATTTAGATTCTCAAATGAAATAGAGCAGCAAAAGCAACTTGAGAGTGCTGAAGGATGAAAAACATTACAATTTTAAGTAGGATGGCAGAAGAGACTTGATTGAAAAGGTGACAGGCAAATGTTCAAAAGAAGTGACAAAATTTGTCAGTTGGCTATTTGGAAAAGAGTATTCTAGACAGAATATGTGTAATGGCCTTTGGATGGAGAGTATGTGACCTGTTCTGTGAAGAGCAAAGAGGCCAGTAGACAAGGAACAGAGTGAGCAAAGGGGAGAGAAGTAGGTGTTGAGCTCGGAGAGACCATAGCATATGGAGCCTTGTAAGATATGTAAAAACTTTAACTTTTATTCTGATTAAAATGGAAAGACATTGAAGATCTTTGAGTGACATGATCTGATTTAGCATTTTAAGGGATTCCTTTGGCTGCTTGGACAAAAGCAAGAGCAAGAAACCGATGAGAGGCAAATTTAACAACTTAAATTGTTTCTTTGTTATGTTTGCTTTAAATGATGTCCTCCCATAGAATGTCCCCATATCAAGAAGCCATCATAGGTAGAAAATTGTTACTTCTTTGTTGGCAAAAATTTGATAAGTGATTCTCATATATAACCAACTATGAATGCTAGTTACTGGACTACACGTTTGAAACTCTAAAACTCATCTTCTACATATGATTTCCAAGATTATCCAAGACATTTTCATTTATCTCCAGGCAAATTGGAAAGAAAAAGAAACAGAACATCCAGCGCTAGTGCCTTGTAAGCAGTAGTTTCACACCACCAGTTCACTTCTTTTTCACATTTTACCTGTGAAAAATACATCTTTTGTTGATTATCACAGAGGAGGCAGGGAATATAGTTGACTTGGGCTTCTATGGAGACAATATGTGATGGAGAAGAGGAAATAAAAGTGTTTGTCATACTATCTCAATGTTGCAGAGGGTAAGTTAAGTTTGGGAAAGACTTGATATGGACCCATTCTTTTTTGGTACCTCTAATCTAGCCATTATAGATAAAACTGGAGTCTAAAAAAGGTGAGAAACTGAAGCTCTGGAGTTATAAAAGTTCTGAATCAATTTCATATCCACTCTATGTCAAATCAATATTTGAAGGGAAATCCATTGAGTATGAACATAATTCATGACAGTCATTGGGTGTCATAATAGTAGTAACAAGAAAATTGGATGCTGGCTCAGAGAATGCCACACCAGATGAATAACAGAACTCCCTGCATTTGTTCTACACACAACAAGCACAACATGGAAGCAAGTGAAGGAGGAAAGAAAGCATGAAAAAGGAAACTGATTTTTCATTATGAAATAGCCAGCATGAGGTACAATTAAGAGAAATCTCACAATCCCAAATTCATAACTGTTTCAGTTAAATCTATGATTGTAATACTTATTTCCTTAATCGGAAAGATTAATTAACTTTCCCAAAGTCACACAGTTTTAGATTAAGAGTGGCAACTTCATCAGACTTTGTTATTTAATCTTGCTTAATCGGATTTATAATCTAACTTTACTTGCGTCTATAAATTATTTACTCAACTAGATATTAGTTATGTCAACTGCAAGGACTCCAATCATTACTGTTCACAACAATTATTTTTATATAATGTGCTCAAAGAATATTCATTAAATAAATGCAAAAAATAAATAATGTATAAAGAAGTTCCACTCCTCTTCATACCAACTATATTATTTTATAACTCACACTATTCTAAAAGAATAGCATATTGAATTGTGGGAACATTTAGAAATGTTTCTCTCAGGGGTAGTTTTGGGTTATTTTTTGGGGGTGGATTTATTTCTTAGCACATATTTTCCCATTGATTCATAACCCTTTAAAAGTAACTTCTCTTATCTTCAGCTGGGTGAAAAATGTCTTGATTAGAACTAAAAGTGTTCAATTCTCCTAACATAACTGTGTATAACACCTGTTTGTCATTAATTTTTTCTTATTAAATTGTAACAGGTGAGACAGGCTGGAAGCTTAGTGGTGGCATTACTGAAAAGTGACAGGCCAATTCCCAGTCTAAATGCCAAAGCACATAGGGTGTAGAAAAGCTAAGTTAAGCTTTAGGATCACAAATAAATATTATGATGGTCTATGATACTGGTCATCTCATGTGATGCACAGTGGTGGTGTTTCAGAATATTTTTTGGCATTTAAGGTATAGATTTTTATGTAGAGCTATTCCAGTTTCAAATGGATTGAGATGGGAGTGGGAAAGGGAGGTTTTTTTTTTTCTTTCACAAATATAAACAGGTCATTGAATTATGATGTTCAACATTGTTTTGTTATAACATTGATAAGATGCTGTAGAAACTCAACTCTTGTTTATATCAATTAGTCTATGCTAAAACTGGCTTCATTACATGTCATTTAATGTTATAGAACCTATTGACATTAAGTGGGGACTTACTGTACTCCTAATATACAGAAGAGTTCCAGAAACATAGTAAGTGATGAATAAAATCGGTTGGCTTAATATCCAAATCACATGTGATCACTTCTGTCCATGGAAGGGTCTTGGAAGGTAGGGATAGAGAGGGGCAGCATGGTTATTTCCAGTATAACTTAGAACCTAAAATTTAAACATGCCCAGGCCATACAATCTACCTGAAATCAACACTCCCATTTTGACATCTAGCCTCCCCTAAACCCTTTTGACACCATTTCATCAATCTAGGTCCAGATAATATTCCACAATTCTATGGAATTCCAATTTATTCATCAGAATGTGATTTTTTTTAATTTTTTTTTTTTTATTTCTTCAGGAGTTATGCTGTCTGTGGAATGTAGCATTTAACACTTTTTATTCTTGGCTTAAGGTTTTAACTTTTAGCCTTATTTCCCTAACTTGACCCAATTCCTAGTCTCACCTCTTTACATAACAATAAACCAAGCAAGAAGTCATTAATTAATAATCCCTTATTCTAATAATTGGTCAAATTATATTATTCATTGTAGAAATTTATATTTTAAAAATTTATTTCTTCATTTTGAGACAGGAAAATATATGTAATAGAATAATAAAAATGTCAGTGCTTTTAAAGTTTACCAGTAAGACTATCACTTTAAACAAAAAGGCAAACAAAACATCTATCACCCCATATAATCCTATATAATAAAAGGCTAATATGGAAATTGTTTCCTCTACCAGGAGTACATCTGGGAGCTCAACTGGGAGTTCAACCAGGGGGCGGGGCTTGCCAGCCAAGTACTCATGGCCCCTCCCCCCAGAAAGCCCCACCTCCAGTTCCCTCCCATCTCCTTCCTCACTCTGATCTGGGAGCAGGGTCGGCTGGACCCCACCCATGCACAAATTTGTGCACCAGGCCTCTAGTTTTAAAATATTCTCAGAGAAAAGAGACAATAGTTTTAAAAAGAAAATGTTGGGAAATAAAATATTGTCTTGTATTCTATCTTATTTAGAAAGCCAATAATAGGAAGAGAAGAAGAAATATAGGGAAACAGGAAGGAGAGCTGGGAGGGGGAGGGGAGAGGAAGGGGAGAAGACAAGAGGCTTAGGGTAAAGCTATTGTGATATTATCAGACTGCTCTGATAATATGGAAATTTAAATTTTTTTTTTCAAGTATTAGAATGAAGAGATTTGTGACTTTTATTAAGGTAGTTGATACTTTTTTTAAAAAGGAGAAGCAAACAATGCCATGCCTATAACAGCAAACCAACCATTTTAGTAATTGTATCTCCTAGTCTCTTTAAAGGTATAAATTAGAAATCCACACCTGAACTCATATCATCATATTAACCAATGTTATCCCAATAAAATTTAATAAAATAGGAAAAAATAAAGGTGCGAAAAACGTACCCTTTTTTCTCACAAACCTAGCTGAATGGAATGTCAATTTTTTTTTTCCTGTCTCAGGTTTATTTGTACAAATAGCACAGAAGGACACCAACCCCACGCCAACAGCAGCCCAGGGGTCACACCAGTTCTGTCCTCATTTCATCAGACAGAAGCCTCTACTCTGGAGCCTCACTGGGGCCTGGGCACCTTTGGAAGCCTGAGCCCATAGAATGTTAACTGTATAAACATTTCTTATCATTCTATCTCCATCAAAATTGACTTATGAAATTGTAGTAATGCAGGGTCTGGTGGGGCATGATAGGAGCCCGGGCATGGACCTGGAAGGGCAGAGAACTGGTGTACTAGATCTGGCCTGCGCCTATTAATCCTGATCAAGATGACAACCTCCCAGAAGCACTGATAGTTCGTGGCAGAGCCCATGGAGAAAAAGCCATTGGAGAGCCTGCTGGGATTGGTGAAGTCCTGGGCAAGAAGCTGGAGGAAAAGGGATTTGTAACAAGGCTTATATGATCCTTGGCCAGTTTCTGGTGCTAAAGAAAGATGAAGACCTTTTCCGGGAATGGCTAAAGGACACATGTGGTGCCAATGCCAAGCAGTTCGGGACTGCTTTGGGTGCTTTCAAGAGTGGTGTGACACCTTCTTATGATGCTCTCTGGGGAGCTCCCAATCTCGAACACTAGCCTGACTCCTTGTTTTCTACAAAGGAAACGATTGGTGTCTACTCACCACTGATGTCCTCCTGGTCTTTGGGGAAGTTCTCTCCCCTCACCATTTCAACTTTTTTGGAATTCTTACTCTTGCATCCATCTCCTTTCTCTGTGCCCTGCCAGTTTCAGGTCAATAATCAGCTTTTTCTGAGTGAATTTCTGGTCCCTAGCCTCATCCCCACTCTCACCTCTGGTCTGTTTTTAAAGACATTTGGCTTCTCTTTTGGCAAAATAGTCACTGTCCATATAAACTTTTTTAAATCAATAAAGTCAGTGGCCTTCCAAAAAAGAAAAAAAAAGAAATTGTAGTAATGCTATATTAAATCTTTTAGATTCAAAGATAAAATGTTAAATGGTACCTACCAAGTCCCCATGTTTTTGGATTAGGGACACCCTTCACATGGACACAGTTTCTCTATATTCACCATCTTTGTAGATATCAGGAGTAGAAGTTCTTCAGTAAGAAAGTTATTAGCCATATTTATAAACATTTGACTTTTAAATTATTAGTTAACAATTTTGTATGCAAAAACAATTTCTTATATCGAAGTTTTAAACTAGTTACATAGACCAAGTGCTTTGCATTAGGAAATAAAATACTATATTAAACAAAACCTAGTGTACCTAGAAAGTATTGGGTCCTATTCATTAAAATACTTCCTAAGTGACACCATGCTGAATCCCTGACAAAAGTATTAGTATTTGATCCCATAATTTTTTCATTGACAGTTTATCCTGTGTTAATCTGAAACTACATCTGGAATTTGGTTATTTATTTTGAACTGGTGATCTAGAATGTGTTTTTTTTTTAGTTGCACATCATTTTCTTTATAAATGTTGAAGTGTATACTCCCAAAATATCTATTTTTAAAATTAAAATACATGTACTTTTATATGTAATAGAATATATACTTCATAAAGCCTAAAAAACTAAATATAATGAAATAGTATTTATGTCTATTTTCACCTAAAAGAATTGACTTTCAGAATGCTGTTACATGTACCCTACTTTAAAACTGATCTAAATACTATGGTATGCATAATAGTAACTATATATAGGAAAAAAGACACAGGTTAGTAACTTGTGTGAAGAAAACATTAGCTACTTCAATGAGGAATGGTGGCAGTAGTGACTGGAAGAATAAAGACATAACAGTGGTATAATGATTAACAATACATAGTCCTATTATGTCCTAGGATCAAAATTTCTTATCCTACTTTGTCAAAATGATCACACAATTCTGTGGGGTGATGTGTGTGTTTGCATATAATGAATTTTCAAAGATCTCCCAATGTAAAAGTTTAATTTGAAAAAATGGCCAACTGCCCTAACCAGTTTGGCTCAGTGGATAGAGCATCAGCCTGTGGACTGAAAGGTCCCAGGTTCGATTCCGGTCAAGGGCATGTACCTTGGTTGCGGACACATCCCCAGTGGGAGGTGTGCAGGAGGCGGCTGATCGGTGTTTCTCTCTCATGCATGTTTCTGACTCTCTATCCCCTTCCCTTCCTCTCTGTAAAAAATCAATACAATTAAAATAATGGCCAACTCTCTTCTAATGACACTGTGAGAAACACACTGAGTTCCAGCTTCATTTGCCTTCTGTGCCTTTTTAGTGCTTCATGTTGTATCATAACAACATAATTTAAGTATAGCCTTGGCTGAGAATTTCCTCATTTATTTTTCAGAACTAATGTTTTAAAAAATGCTTCTGTCACATATTTCTAAACTGAGATACTAAACTAAATCCAGAGGCATTCTTGCTTTTCAAGGCAATATAAATTTTGTCCTATTTAAACATGCACCCAGAATTAGTACTATAAATTGTCTTGCCTTTTGTCACTAAATACACAGATATAAACACACACACATTTCAATAGGAATATTTTTTTTTAGAAATTGACTGTAACAGTACTTACGCACTTTAAAATTTTTAAAATGAGTGAATGATATGGATTTCCTTGAAGCCATGAAGTCCACATTATGAATACGGAGCCAGTAGGAACAAATATTTGGTACACACAATGGAAAGGCAAAATAAATGTGTTTATAAAATAAAATTGAAGAATTTTTGTTTTCTAAGATTAATAACAAGCAAATTCCCCATTACTGACAATTAGGTATACAAATTCCCATTTAGAAAAAGAGGCCTGACAGCACATATAAGTGACTATTTAGATATCTCACACTTAATTATCTTCAGAGGTAGTACATTACTGATCCAGAGAAGAGAGTTCTGAAACAGGTCAGTCCCCAGCAGGCACCTGGGCATTATGGAGAGTGTCTCTCCATCACTGAAAAATGTTCTAGGAATATTTGAACACCAGGGGAGAGAGTTTTCTTAATGTGACAAAAAAATTCTTCTTCCTGATCCTCCTATACCATCATCCCAATAACATGACCACTTGCTATTTTACTTTCTGTATATGTAACCTCATGCACAGCTAGGAAATAATGATTTAGGACTTGAAATTCAAAACATAATGGTGTTCCTCTTTTCATTCCTCATTTTACTCAACACCCCTGCAGAGCTGATGCAAGGACTGAGTTCCCTTTGAAGTCAGCTTGCATAATCTTTGATGGGATATAAAGCAATAAGAGATACTGACTGCAGTTTCGAGTATCTCAATGCCCATCTCAGATGATGCCAACACATTTGTCATTAAATGCATGCCATGAATAAATCCTTGGAAAAATTGCCAAGCAGTTAAAATTGGCAAGTATAGTCTACACATTTCTACTATAAAAGAATAGAAAAGAAAAATGTTAACCTGTTTGAAGCATTTTATTTCATATTCTACTTAGGTTATTCTTATTGTGGGTGATTTTATAGAGTATTCTTGTTACTTGGTTTACTTTTTCTAAGACTTTTAATACTTTGTAAAAAGTTATGTTAAACATATATCTAGATGCCAAAAATATTTGGGAACTTGAAGGATGATGTTCTTTGTTTATGTAAGAGTAAAATAGATCAATATCTGTGGATGAACTGGTAATATTGGCTTTGCAATATACTTTGTTCTCAGCAATAATTATTTGTCACAGACTGGAGAGTAATTTGGAGATAACGGAAAAGCAAGGCCTTTGTGAAATTCTGTCTGCACTTGTAGGTATCACTACAGATCAGTAGGCTTTAGCTCTCATCTTCTGTGCAGCACATGGAAAAATTGCACTTCTCTGTCCTGCTGATGGTGGTTTTTATCCATGTGACAGGTTCTGGCCAGTGAGCTGTGAACAGAGGGACTGGCTGAAGCACTGGATTACTTGAACACTCTTCTTGCTCCTCATAGAGATGATCATGGAAGTATGTGTGCCACAGAACAAGGTGCACTAGCTCCAAGTAGACTCGGGAACTACCGGTGTTGTGGAAAGTGACCAAGGAGACTGCAGCGGACTTGTCTGATCAAAAATTTAATTTTTATTATGTTAAGTAATTGAGATTTTAGTGTTACTCATTACAGCAGCACACCCTGGCCTATCCAGATTGACACACACACACACATAAACTTTTATATGTGAACTTTTAAATATATGTATACAAACATTTAAAGAAAAAAAAAACTTAGTGATTAAAACAACTCAAAATAAAAGACAACAAAAATTTGCTTGTGAAATACAATTGGTCCTTTAACAATATAACTGTTAAGGACACCAACACCACCGCCACCTCCACCCCCACAGACAAATATCCACATACAACTTTTGACTACCCAGAAACTTAGTCTTTCCTCAGTATTAGTGGGAAATTGGTTCTAGGACGTTATACAGATACCAAAATCCATGAATGCTCAAGTCCCCTATATAAAATGGCATTGATCAATGCATATGGTTGGACCTTCACATTTACAGATTCTAAACTACAGATCAAAAAGCAAACAGGCACTTATTGAGAACAATCTGTGTATAAGTGAAGCTGTGTAGTTCAAACACATGCTGTTCAAGGGTCAACTGTCCTCCACATTTTTGTCATTCCTATTGAATACACTATCTATAGCTCTGCAGTAAATGTCTCTAAGAGTTCTGTAAACACATTCTACTCTTATTAGGGTAATAAGATTAATTTATGTTGCCCTTCTGAAGTTTGAGTTTTCAAAATTATTATAGCTTTATAATGATTTGGAATAAATTTTGATTGCTCAGAAAGAATTTCAAAGGAGACTAGTAGGTAACAACTTTATAGAAATTTTAAAGAGCATAGTTTGTTTTAGAGAATGTCTAGTTGCTCTGGGAGCTGGATCATAGGTTATAAGAAGGCTGGGAGTAAAGAGAAGGATTGTGGCAGAAAAATGTATAGATAATTTTTTCCTGTGTTGCCTTATGTCTGTATGTCACAAGATATTACATTCCATTAAGTTCTACATCATTTCCATTGAAAATGTAATCTAAAGCCAAAGAGGAAAATACTGACTACCAGAAACATAAGATTCTCAGAGGGCTTAGCAAACTGCTGAATTGCAGACAGACATGTTACTTTCCTTTGACTCAGTAATTTAAATCTCTCGCCTTATTTTTCCATCTGATTTTCAGTAGGTCACTCTTAAGTCAAATTTAATTTTATGTGGTTGATGTGGGAGAGCCAAAATGAAATTGCATACTACAGTGGGAAAAATTAACCTATTTTTAATAACCCCTTTGAAAGACACTTGGAAAACTTAACTTACTTTTATAGTTGAGTATCTGAAGAATGAATTATTATAGCCTTGTCAAATACTAAATAGCATGCTGTTAAAAATATTAGTCACACAGAGGGCTGTTTGACAGTAATGTCACAGAAAAGCTCTGGTCTATATGATTAGGCAGAGTCTGTAACTTAATATCATGGGTCCATGGAGCTCTCCTTTCCCAAGAATCCACAGAGGGGTGGGAGTGAGAAGCTGCCTCAGGTTTCCTCAGAACATTGGTAGGACTCTGCCATCTGATGCATTCCACCTGCTGTTCCAACCAGCTGAGGGGCCTGTGTCTGACTCCCTGCTGTCACCTCCCAGCAGAACTTAGAGGAGACTTGAAATAAATAAAAAGCCATATTTTCAAATGCAGAAGACTTTTAAAAAATACAGCCAAGAAATGTGAGTTGAGATCTAGACTAGAGGTTGTGAAAAAAACGATCCAAAGAATTTCTTTTAAAAGGCATGGGTTTTTTTTTGTTTTTTGTTTTGTTGTTGTTGTTGTTGTTGTTGTTGTTGTTTTAAACCTAAAAAATAAGATTAGAAATGGGCTTAGTTGAGCCCAATTGTGATTTTTAAAAAATAAATCTTTTATTAAGTCCAGAATTTTTTCCCCTTTTTGTTCTTTGACTTTTTCTTGCCAGGAAAGGGGCAATCTTTACCTAATCAAAGTGAAGCAAGAATCACTGAGCCAGCAGAAGCATCATGCAGTTGAAGGTCAGGCCAATTTCACCCCAAGTAATGCTGCTTTATCACTCATCCAACAAAGATTGGGGTCTTTATTTCCTGGATCCTTTTGTGTTTTCCCCTATTACTTGAACAGATCTGAACAAACCAGAGATTCTCCATCCAAAAATTCCATTTAGTTACATTCATTTCAAATCCTTCAAATTCATGTCTTGATGTTATATAGCAACTTAAGGATAATACAAAATCCATATGTTAGGCAGGAAGGCAAAGTTACCTAAAAACAAAACACGGTACTCCATGATTGTGTTTATTGGTCCTTTGCCATTTCACATTGGGCTTCATGTCAGTCCTATTAACGCAGCCAACTTTTAGTTTCAAGGTTTCTGTCTTTTTATGGTTATAAAACATGAATGCTGTTGATGAAACACTGAGTTACTAATGGCATAATGTTACACTTGGTGACTTGGATAAGGGTCAGGTTGATAAGCCAACTACAAAACAAATACCCAAGGAATGCATGGTGTCCTCAATATATGGATCCTGCAGTTGCCTCTCAGTAACTGCCACAGGCTGTGACTTCTAGGTCACATACAATTCCATTTACTCTCCTAAGTAGATCTGTTGTTTCCCCAAGGGAATCAATATGAAGAAATGGGGAAAATGTCATTTTGCACAGGTGAATTTAAGAATTAGTTAATGAGCCTTAGCCGGTTTGCTCAGTGGATAGAATATTGGCCTGTGGACTGAAAGATCCCTGGTTCTATTCTGGTCAAGGGCACATGACTGGATTGCGGGCTTGATCCCCAGTAGGAGGCGTGCAGGAGGCTTCCGATCAATGATTCTCTACCATCATTGATTTTCCTATCTCTCCCTTTACCTTTCTCTTTGAAATCAATAAGATAAAATAAAAAATGAATTAGTTAATGATTTAAAAAGTCATCTTATTTTAAAAGCACAGCATTTTGATTTGCAAACAGCACCAAGGCACTGCTTTTAGTCCCAACAGCGTGGACTCTGTCTTCCTTTTGCCCAGGAACTCTACATTTGTCTTGGCTCTCTCACCCTAACCTCGCCCAGCTGTCTCTTTTTCACTGATCTTTACTGAGCAATTATTTCTCTCCTTTTTTCCCCTCTTCTCCCTCTTTCCCCAAAATTTAGGTGAGGGGATTGCCACTTTCTGATTGAAGGACACCATTCCTCTCTCAAAGTGGCTTAAAATAGGGTTATTTGTTTGTTTGTTTGTTTGTTTATTTATTTACTTACTAGGGGCCCGGTGCACAAAAATTTGTGCACTCGGTGCGGGGAGAGGGAGGTCCCTCATCCCGGCCTGTGCCCTCTCACAGTCTGGAACCCTTCGGAGGATGTCCACCTGCTAGCGTGCCTGGCCAGCCTGGGTGAGGGGCTGAGGGCTGTTTTCAGGCTGCCCACAGCCCCCTCAGGGTTCGTGCACTGGGGGGTAGAAGGGCTGGTGAGTGCAGGCGTGGATGTTTCCCATTGGGTGGCCCACCATCGCACATGCCTGGTGGGCCCCCACTGCTGAGGGGACACACCTGGCGCAGAGCCGGGTGGCAGGCTGGGGGGTGGATGCTGGTGCATGGTCCTTCGGGGGGACCCTGCTGCTAAGTGGACACACCCAGGGTGGAGCTAGGCGGCAGATGCTCGCACACGCCCCCCAGAAGCCCCCCAATGCGGAGACTCGCACATGCCCCACAGAAGCCCCTGGGGTAGAGCCAGGTGGCGGACCGGCAGCGGATGCTCCGCGTGGGGCGGAGGATGCTCACACATGACCCCTTGGGGGTACCCCTCCCTCATGCTTCCACCACTGAGCTAATGTACCCGGCACGTATTAGATTAGATTTTGTCTATGGACAGATTTTTCTTTTTTGTCTTCCTCCTTGTTATTGTGTCTTCCTGAAAATTGTTGGTTGAAACACAGATAGTGTGTGTATCTATTCCTGGAAGTGAAGTGAACATGTGCTTTGTTCTGTTCTGCCTCGGAAGGAAGTGGGGATGGGGATTTGAGACTATCTAATCAGGAGTTGAACTGGATTTAAAGTTTGTTATGATAGTTTCCTATAATGAACCATAGGCTTCCAATTTTTCTATTACCTTGTTCTTAGGGTGGAGTCTGTTTATCACAGGGTTTTTCTTATTGCCTCCTTCATTCTTAGGCCACCTTTTTGTGCCTACTGCTCAGAGAGGGTTTTCTCCAAGCCCTTGCCCATCTCTTAGTAGTCAAATGTTGTTGCTTGTTTCTTAGTGCTTTCCAGTTTGGTGGAGTGGGACAAAGAGGCTCTCTGTTGTCATGATTCAGTCTCAGGCTTAGGAGGGTCCTCAGTCTTGGAGGAGGGACTTTCCCAATAAACCTGACCCTCTCATAGTGGTTGGGTATCTCTAATGGTATACACTCAATATGGTGTCCTTTCCCCAGCCAGAGGTAGAGGTTATTCTTTCTATTATCTTTTTAGGTCCTGGAGGCAATAATATGTGTTTTTATTCCCCCTGAAAATTAAGACTTTTTGCCCATAGGCAAGAATGGTGCAGATGATGTGTATAATTTTTTCTCACTACAATGTCTACTCTTTCCTAGACTTTCACCATTTAGGAAAGCTTTCTACAGTTTTTTGTTGAGAACATTTGGTGAGGATCCAGAGAGAAGAGTCTTTGAATAGGGCAAACCCCTTTTGCCTGAAGCTTCCTGGGGTTCTATACTCTCATGGTCATCCACACTCAGCTATTTGCAATTTTTTTTTAAAGAAATTGAATACTTCATAATGGCTTAAATAGCATTCCC
>PVJC01016202.1:0-34016 GCA_004026665.1 Murina feae | reverse complement strand
TTTGTGGAGGGTCTAAAGAAAACAGGTGACAGGTTAATGAGTGTCAGACAGAAGGCATAAAATAAATGGCATCACCTCTGCCTTATTTCTATTTCCTTCTGATTAGATTTCAGAGGTGCCCTGTGTGAGTGTGTGAGTGACATTATGGGGTACATAATGCCAATGTTCTCAAAGCAGAGTGAGCCCTTAGCAGAAACATGGGGTGATGCTGAGAATGCGCTCAGAGACAAGGTAACAATCTCTGGGCTGCCTTGAAAGCTTGTTGGGGATTCTTTTTTGTTTTTTGGCTGTTCCTAACCTAAACCCTTCCCCCACCCACAATCATAAAATTGTTGAGCAAGATTCCTTGCTCTGTATTGCTGTGTGCTGATTAGACTGCCATAATTCCTCTTAGCAGGTCAGGACTGTTTTACTAACTACTTTCTTATTAACTCACATTTTGACTGGAGCCTGTCATCCAGCACCTTGAGTACATCCCAGCATAACCCTACTGCAGGGGTCCTCTCAGACCACTAGATGAGGGGGAAAGACATTGCTGTAGTCCTGCTTCCCAACCAGCGAGGATCAGCCTTCCCCTTCTCCCAGGGCTCTGGTAATGTTGGAGAACTGTGTTGGTCATCACAGTGATTTGTGGAATGCCTTTCATGAACATTTACTAAGTGCAAACTTTAGACCAGGTTCCAAATATGGTGTTGAGGTTTCAGAGTCCCTGCCTCAAGGAGCTCACAGTCTAGTGAAGGATACAGGCATAACAAGATCATTAAGATGCCATGAGATGTGTACTCTGGTAGAGGTGCGGACAAGGCCTGGACAGTCATAGAAGGAAGGGAGAGAGAGACATTCTGCGAAGATCCAAGAGCTAGGCTCCTCAGAGAAGAGTGGACGTTCACACTGGGTTCTGAGAGATGAATGGGACTTTGCCAGATGGATAAGGGAGAGGAGGAGAGCAGGAGCAAAGGCATGTGTGAGAACAAGATTGGGGTGAGAGTGATCTGTGTGGGAGGAAGGAAGCTTAAAAGATCAGGTTGATGGAACCCAGACACAAAGGACCTCCTATGTCTTATGGTTAGACATTATTTTGTAGAGCAACCCACAGCAAACATCAAGAATAAGTAAAGTGTGTCTTTGATGTTCCCATGCATCTTTTGCACCAAGTTCCTCTCTCAGTCACCACTTCCTCACCTCTCTCCCAGCCACTCAGTTCCCAAATAGTCACTATCTGATGAGAATTAGGCTGCTTGGGTTGTCTCTTTAAGGAAATTAATTCTTTAGCAGCAAAATGGTCAATGCTTAACTAAAAGAATTCACTATGGATAGAATTCTAGAAAAAACTATGTGGAGGGAATCATGAAGAACTGAGTACTGAGGAGACAGTGCAGAGGGCCTTCATTCACTTTACACACACTCAATATGAGTGTGAGCGTATGTGAGGTGCATTTATGAGTGTGTGTGTGATCAACTATGTGAGGGAATAATAATTTCTACCTCAGGACCATTGTGAGGCTGAGATGAATTAGTACATGTAAGGGGCTTAGCACTGAGCCTGGTCCATATTCTTCCCTTGATAAATGCAAGCTCTTTTTATTTTTTAAATCTTTATTATTGAAAGTATTAGATATGTCCCACTTTCCCTTCATTGACCCCTTTTAGCCTGCCCCCATCCCCATCCCAGGCCTACACTACCCTATTGTCTGTGTTCATGGGTTTTTGCATATATGCATAGTTGTTTGGCTGATCTCTTCCACCCTTCCACCTACCCCAGTCTTCCTCATTTTATTATTTTAGAATGCAGGGCTAGAGTTTGGTCTGGGGAAATGGGAACCAGCTGACCAGCAGGGAGATGGGAATTTTATGCTATGATTTAGGTGGCTGTATCTGGCTGGTTCCAAATATGTGCCTAGGCCACATCCTAACACTAGGACAATATAATTTTTCAGCATGTGGCTTAGCAAAATGTCAAGTAGAGTCATAGCATTAGTTTGTATACATTTGGGTTGACTTTCTCATCTCCATTGAAACACATGGCAGGTGGAAAGGTGTTGTTTAACAGATAGTGCAAACTGCCTTGAAGCCCAGGTCATCAGGTCTGGCCTCACGTGTGGAAATACAAAATAGAAGAACCACAGCACTTAGGGCCAGAGCCAGAGAGATGCATTAGAAATAAGTTAACTTGGGAGGGACTGGATGAGTGAACAAAAGTCTTAGCTGAGAGAAGGAAGAAACAAAAGGAGAGGAAATGTTAGGAAGGATAGGATACAGAATATCATCCAGCTGCCCCCAAACAGAACTTACAATGTTTTCTGTGTTCTCTTTGTAAGAGGGGTTGGCCTGTCCAGCATTCAATGGAAACTTGTTGATTGACACAGAATTGGGCAAAGTTCAGTGTGAGTGCACTTTTAGCTATTTATTTGATTTTTTTAAATTGCACCCTTTGCAATGAGACTGTTTAGTTTCTCCTGGCGCCCTGAGTCAGTGAGTTTAGATTGTTAAAATAGCAGACATTAACACTATCTGTGTTATGACACTGTCCTCCCTGCCCCCCATCAAAGGAATTAAGCATGCAGTTGTTTGACAAAAGTTAAATACTCTTCTCCCTAGCAAGAGAAATAAAGAATCCTCCTCTGAGTCAGAGCACATTTGCCTAGCCCTCACACTAAAGCTTCCAAGTCTATCCTCCTTCCCTAAAGTCCCCACTGAAGCACACATGACCTTCACAGACACACTCTCCACCATACTCACTCTCACATACATTTTCACACACTCACACACCCAGCCATTTTCTGAGCTAGAGGAATCCTGGGGAGGCCTTGCACCTGTCTTGCTGTTGTTTTTTTGTTGTTGCTTTCTTTTGTTTTGATTTGCTTTCTTTTATTTGTTTTGATTTGAAGTCAGTCTTTGGGATTAAATTAGATAACTTTTTTCACGTTATTAATAGTGCTGTGGAGGGAGCATGAAAGGACTGTCTCCTCAGTTCTGGCCATGCTTGCTTCTCCCAACTAATAAATGCAATGCTGACTTTCACTGTTCAATCAAACGGGTCTTTTAGACTTTGTATACTATACCTCTTGGGAAAATACCCCAGGGAGCTCTAAAAGATGCATGAATTGCTGAAGTATCTATATTATTTATAGTTTGTTTAAAAGGGAATTTTTCATTAGAGGACTGGAATACTGTGGCTTTCCCAAAGGCCCTGAGGAAAGATCAAAGAAGAGTCAGTGGAAGAAGTGTGGAGTGGCTGAGCATCCTGAGCAGGGCAATAATGGTGTCAGGAATAGAACCACTCTGTCTGGGAAGGTCAGCATTGGTTACAGCTCAACAGGCACAATGAGCTCAGGCCTAGAAGATATGGAGAAGTTCTATATTCACTGAACATTTTTTATACATTTTGTATCTTCTGTAACCACAGAAATTATACCTAGGGGCCCAGTGCATGAAAATACATGCACTGGAGTGGGGTGTCCTTCAGCCCTGCCTGCCTCCTCTCACAGTCCAGGAGCCCTCAGGAGTGGGAGGTGACCCAGCGATCAGGGGAAGGTGATGCCTTCATCACACCTCTGCAGCTGTCACTGCCAACAGTGCAAGTCTTGGCCATCCCTGGGGGCTGGGCAGCCACCACCAAAGGCATGCCTGTGCCTTGGGCCAGCCCTGGGCGGCTGGGGGTCTGAGGGGACTGGGGGACTCTGGAGGCAGGCACAAGGCAAGGCTAGGCCTGCAGGGCTGAGGTGACTGGATGCCACCATCTTGTGGCTGCGAGCACCACCATCTTTGAGGGTATGGCCGTCAATTAGCATATTCCCTCCTTATTGGCTGTGGGCACCACCATCTTTAAGGGCATGGCAGTCAGCATACTCCCTCCTTATTGGCTGTGGCAACACTATCTTTGAGGGTGTGACAGTCAATTAGTATATCCCTTCCTTATTGGCTGTGGGTGCTGCCGCCATCTTTGCAATGGTGTGAGGGTCAATTAGCATATTCCCTCTTTATTAAAAGGATATATATATATATATTCAATAGAATTTTCCCAATGATGGAAATATTCTGTACTGTCCAATATGACAACTAGCACATGTGGCTATTGAGTAATTGAAATGTGACTGAGGAACTAACTGACTGATGAATTGCATTTAATGTTAATTAGTTTAAATGTAGATAGACATAGGTGACTAGTGGCTGCTGTAGTGGATGTCAGGGTTCTATACCATTCACTGGATACTTTTTGGTAGGTTGAATTTAATTGTACTTTCCATTCATTTGTTCAGTGCCTTGCAAATAGATCATAAACTTCTTGAGGGCAGGAATAGCATCTTCCGTAACCACAGAAATTATACCTAGAAGAAATTATTTGCCCAGCCCTCTCTCCTCAAATGGGGAGACTGAGAAAGACTCTATAACTCCCTTGAAGTCACCATGTTCATTATAACTAGCTGAACCTGAAAACTAAGTCTCCCTATCTCCTGGAATATGTTCCTGTCACATAGCCCTTGCAGATAAGTTTCAAAAGAGTAAATATCCTCTTCCTTTCCACTCTCTTCACTGCTTATAACTGAGATTAATCTCCTAATACAAAAATAATTTTTAACCCAATTATCTTTATCTCCTCATGTGCCAAGGCACAATGTAGGCTCTGGACAAATGTATGTGGAATGAATTAACTCCCTAAGGCTTTTCTGTTGTCAATTATGTTTTATGTTGTATGTTTCAAGAAAATCTGTTTTTGTCTCACTCAGTGTGTTTGAGTCAGCCTCTGCTCTGTGGATGTGGCCATAGCCTGTGCAGGTGTTCAGGTATAGACTATCTCTTGGGAAGCTGCCTAACAGGCTGATGAAAATACTCTAGCACTTTGAGTTTCAGGCCCCACCTGCATTCTGAATTCTCTAGACTTTATGGTAACCAGAAATATCAGGCATAACTCCCTCTCCTTTTCACTTTTTCTCTGGAAAAACACATTCACCTAGAACTAAAGTTATCACAAATAGGACTTGGGGCCATACTTTACTAGTCACCTTAGACATTGTGAGAAAACACCCAGTCCAGATTAATTCAGTATCAACTGCTAAAAGGGAAAACAATTCAACTCAGAGGTCCAAGTAAAGTATCATTTTACCTTCTTTCTCCTTTCTCTATTTTCCACCCCAAACCTTTAACCCCTCACCCAGAGTTAACCAATGGTAACTCAGCAATAGCTGAATTGAAGCAAAACCTATTATAGCCACCAAAGGCTGAGTTTCAGCCAAGCAGCTGGCTTCTCCAGGCAGCCCTGCCAAGAGCCAGACCAAAGCAAGGGAGCAAATGGCCTGCATCCCATCTGCAGTGGAATGGCTGGCTCATTTGTTGGTACCACCTAATGAAAGAGTGATCCAGTACCGAGATAGAAGGCTTCCAGGGACCCACCCAGCCCTAAAAATCTTAAGCCCAAGTATAGTCATTGGATGCCAAAGACACTGGAGAAAGTCTTTGGAGCATGTAGAACACCGTGCCAATTGGAGTGCCTGCTAAGCCAGCCCAGGATTCCTAGCATTCCAGCCACACCATATACACCCCACCCCCAGAGGGCAGCCAGTGGCCACAGCAGAGGCAATGTCCAGTGGGCTGAGACCCTTGTCAGTTCCTCTGAGAGCCTGTTCCCTCACATAAGGCTTGCCTGCTTGCCCTGTGCTCAGTTCAGGGAGGTGGACAAAGCGTACCGCCCAGTTTAGCCTGAGAATCTCACTTGCCATGGAATCCCCAGGCAGTGAATCATTTTGAACAAGCACTTAAGCAACTTTCCACTGAGTCATCCTGAGGACTGTCAGGTTCACTAATCCTGACATATACTGTGTATATCCTTTGTTCAGATCCTGTCCCCATCCTAATACCAGGGAAGGGGGGAGGTGGTGATCAACAGAACTTTAAAGATGTGCTTATTGGAAACAATTTGTATGAGGGCTCCCTTCACCTCTCTTTCTCCAAGAAAACCTGAAGTACTAATTAAAATCCTGCCAGTACCAAAGCTTGATCTCTGTGTGCTGTTGACTATATAGTTACCAAGAATGTGTACTCTTTGCTCTGAGTGGTGGTGCATGTTGGATTTCTTTTCCAGACACTCCATGGATCTGTTTTTATTTGGCTTCTTCTAGATCAGGGGTGGGAATTTATTTTAAGGGCCAGATAATATTTTAGGCTTTGCAGGCCCTACAGTCTCTGTTGCAACAATTTTTCTATTGTAATATGAAAGCAGCTATAGACAGTATGGAAATAAACTGTCATGGTCATGTTACAATGAAACTTTACTTACAAAAACAAATTTCAGGTCAGATTTGGCCCATGACCCCTGTTCTAGACACAATGGTCTCAGTCAAATTAGTAGGTGAGACCTGGTTTCTCCTGCTAGAGTGCTTATGAGTATTACTTTGTGGAAGGGATCATTGTATCCTCAATTTTTGAAAAAGATATCAAAATCATGGGAATATTTTTCATCTTTTCCATTCTGAATATGAAAGTCCATTTTCATCAAGTATCTGATACCCTATAACACAGAATAAGCTAAATTATGGTACAGTCACAACTTATAAACCTTTGTGGCTCTAAACAGCAAAGGTTCATTTCTTACACTGCATGTCTATTTCAGGTTGACACATATCATTCTCACTTGGGAATGCTGGCTGACAGATCCTTGCCATTTGGAATTCAGTTCCAGTGGCATGGGACAGGAGCATAACAAATTATTCCCTGGCTCCTTTAAAAAAGACTTCTGTTAGAAATGACACAGATTACCTCTGTTCATATGGCATTGGCCAAAGCAAGTCATATGGCCATGCTTTGACTTCACAGGGAAGTACACTGCTTCCATGTGTCTAGAAGGAGGAAAACTGAAATATTGATGAATAGCCCTAAAGACTACCACACAATCTAGGAACTTCTTTCCAGGTTTCCTCCTCACATCCTTTCTTGCTTAGCCCTTATATTATCTAGTCTAATTGTCCTTTTTTTGCCCAAACCTACTGTTTTCTTCAGTTCTATTAGTCATTGACATTGAAACATGAAGGAATAGCTTAGGAACTAAAGCACTGGGACAGTAATCATTCCCTAAAATGTTGTGTAGACCAGCCATGAGCATAAAGTCAAGCCTCTGAGCCAGGCCCCACATACCATTGGATCCAAGGGTTGATTGCCATTAGGCAGCAGGCCTGAGAACAATTGGACTTCACATGCCTCTGGGTTTAATTTCACTTTGGTTTGCTTTCAATGGGAATTTGAATCAGAGTGGAAATTCTAACCTTATTGAATCGAAGCAATTACTATCCTTAGTGCTATGGAGAGCAGTTGTCAAAATGGAAGAGGGAAGTAGAATTAAATGGTAGAAAGTGTAAGTGATATTAATGCAGCAGTATGTGCTAAAGTGAAACTTAATAGTCCATGATTTTAGAAGAGGGAATATATTTGTAAAGACAGAGAAATTAGTCAGGATTAGCCAAATGCCCTAATCCAAATTTCAGTGGCTAAACATATTGAGGGTGGGGCTAAAGGGATGGAGAGCTCTGCTCCATGCAGTCATTCAGGGACCCAGGTCCCTTTTATTTTAGTGGCTTCTCTGTCCTCTAGGACTTCAGAGTCCTCCACTGGATCCTCTGTATGTGGCAGTTGATCTGGGGTGGAGGGATAAGGAATTTTATAGATTTTGCAGGTCAAATTTCAAAGATATGTGAATTATTTATCACCATATTCCATTGACTGGAACTGATTCAAGCATCACCACCTAACCGCAGGTGAGGCTATGAAGTCTCATGTGGCTGGATGCTCAGAGCAGAGTGGAGGAGAGATAAAAAACGGTTTGATGAGAACACAGCACCACTATATACTTGTCTTAAACACAGGTGATTTTTTGTCGGAAGGGCTCAAATTGCTGGGTTTTAGCCTGAAGTCTTCACCAACATCCCGTCAATATTTAAATGTTTGCTATTCACGGAGCATTGTAACCCTATGTGCAATAAGAGACTAGTCCTGCCCTTAGAGAACTTGTATTATAAATAAAACCAAAAGCAATTCTCTCAAACCTCACATTTTTATTTTGTACTTCACTTGGCCTTTGGACCCATAGGTAAGGGCAATTACATTCTTGTTGGTATAGAGGCTTGGGATGTGTGTCGTAGGTACAGAAAAGTGAAAGAAAGAGTTGGCATTCAGTGTAATGATAATCAGTGTTCCTGGACAAATCATTCTGAATCTTAAACTGTTTATAAGTTTCTCTTAGAAACTAAAAGGCAGCCACTAGAAGGGAAAGTATATAACTGATCTTCCCCTTTTGCCTGGCCATCAGGGCATTCAGAATTCTTTAATGCTCACATATAATAATATGTTAATTCTATTGGATGGCATTTCTTATAGCTACTCCTTGTTTCAGGTTTTTAATATTTTAATTTTTAATTACTTCATGGTATATGCCTTTTCTTGTAGAAAGGGAAAACTTAAGGTATGGTTTCTTTGTTTTATTTAATGCTAACTTTGAAAATTGGTATTTGTGAAAAATATTTTCTGTGTGTATTGTGAATTCCTGAGCAGTTGGTTTTACATGGTATAGTTTTAGAAAATAACGTTAGGTCAAAGAAAAGTTCAATTCTCTAGCCAAAGGACTATACCACTCTTTCAAGGGAAGCTAAAGTTTTCATGTCCAACAAATAGCTGTTGATCAGAATGTAGCATGCCCTTTCAGGTTCCCTTTCTTCTAGCTGTATTTTGAATATTTAGGGATAATATCATTTATATATATATTATTGCCTCTGATAAAAGATTCCTCTGGCTTTGGAACCAGGTAATTCTTTATTGTGGGGGACTGACCTGTGCATGGGGGATATTTAGTAGTATCCCTGACCTCTAACCACTAGACCAGAATGATTTGTCCAGTGTCACTGACCAGTAGCACACTTCTCCATTCATGACAACCAAAAATGTCTTCAGACAATCTGGGGCAGGGGGTGGGGGGGTGGGAATTGCTTTCACTAGGAAGCACTGCTATAGTCTTAAAGTATGTGATTTTGCATAGATACCCTAATTTCACCTTGATCTGTTATTTGGCTAAATATATTTTGCCATTTCTCAAAAATAGGAGTTGGAGACAAAATTATGGGTGACAGGGAGCACAGTTCTAAGATTGCCTGCATTCATTCCCTTGTGGGCCATAGATTGAGGTAGTGTGGAACAAATGCCATATGGGTATGCTCAGAACTGGGAGTAAAAAGCCTTTCCAATGTTCATTAAACTTTGAATAGTTAATTCATTTCTAAGGCATTATTGGAGGTTCTCAGTAAGATAAGGTCTAAAACCAGAAGCCCTAAAATAGTACCTCTTAAACTTTAATGTGCCCACAAGTCACTGGGAATCTCATTGAAACACAGATGCTGATTCATAGGTTGGGGGGGGAAGTCTGAGATTCTATATTTCTAACTAGCTCTCAGGTGACACTAATGCTGCAGGCCCCCTTACCACACTTTGAGTATAAAGTTGGTGGTCTCTGATAAGAGGAGCTGGCCATCTGGGGCTGTTTTCAGGTTCTGTAGAGGGGTGTGTTCTGTTCTAAGATTATTTAATTGTCCCAGCAACTAATAAGGTAATCTTTAGTTTCAAATGTTTCCTCCTCCTACCACTCTCAGTAGGGCACAACCCAAAAAGAGCCTGCCTCCCCTCCCCTTTCTCTCACTCTCCCTAGTCATTTGAGACTAACAGGAGATGAGATAGTCAAGTACTTTTCTTTGATCAGTTACCTTATATTTTTTAGATCTTCTATAGCAGGTCCTCTAATAATGCTATTTTCTTCAATATTCTTTTGTTATAACATTAATAAGATGCCATAGGAACTTAACTCTTGTATATATCAGTTAGCCTCTGGTAAAATTGGTTTTATTACACATCATTCCCCCCCTTTTTTTTCTTTTAGTAACAAAAAAGCTTTTATTGTTTTCTGTGTGTGTTGTGTGTGTGTGTGTTTGGTTTATATGTAAGGTTTTACTTAAAAAGTACCAATTAAATGCAGTAAATATTTTGGATGTAAATTATATATAGTATTGCATATAAATAATGTGCAATTTCATCTGACATTAAAAAGGGAGAGAAAATGTCTTGTGAATGTGCTAAACCACTTTTTAAGGAAAGTAAAATGAATGCTCTCATAAATTAAATAACAAAATTAGCATTTGTCATAACTTTTTGAACTTGAAATAAAGCACCTTAAAGCTGGATACATTCAAAGGATTTTATTTTACTAATTTATCTTTATTGTTGAAAGTATTACAGATGTCCCCTTTGTATGTTTTTCCCCCATTAATTGTCTCCACCCCGTATCTACCCCTCCCAGGCCTTCACCACTCTATTTTCTGAGTCCATGGATTATGCATATATTCATATAAGTTCCCCAATTAATCACTCCCCCTAACCCTCACTTCCACCTTTCCTCTGAAATTCGTCAGTTTGTCCCATGCTTCTATGTCTCTGGATCTATTTTATTCATCAGTTTATTTTGTTCATTAGATTTCACATATGAGTGAGATCCTATGATACTTGTCTTTCTCTGACTGGCTTATTTCGATTAGCATAATGCTCTCCAGGTCCTTCCATGCTGTTGCAAATGGTAAGAGTTCCTTCTTCATCATCATCTTTTTTTTTTTTTTTACCACCACATAGTATTCCATTATTAGGTCTTATATTTATTAACCATTGCCATTTGAACACTTAGTATTTTTGCATCTACAAGTAATAGAGAATCTGAGTGGCTTAAATTTTAACTCTCTGGCATACAAACAATCTGGCTCTAGGCAGGTTGTGAGTTGGGTAAGTCATCAGCTTAGCAATACCAGAACTTTTGTTTGCTGGGAGTTTTTTTTTATTGCTGCTTCAATTTCATAGGTAGTTATAGGCCTATTCAGGTTTTCTGATTCTTCCTGATTGAGTTTTGGAAGACTGTAGTTTTCTAGGATATGTCCATTTCATCCTGATTGTCCAGTTTACAAATAGATAACCTTTGTATTTCTGTGAAATCAGTTGTTACTTCACCTCTTTCATTTCTGATTTTGTTTATTTGGGTTCACTCTCTTTGTTTCTTAATGAGCCTGGCTAGAGGTTCATCAATCTTGTTTATCTTTTCAAAGAACCAGCTCTTGGTTTTATCATTTGTATTGTTTTTCTAGTCTCTATGTCATTTATTTCCATTCTAGTCTTTATTATTTCCTTTCTTCTACTTACTCTGGGCTTTTTTTGTTGTTTTCTTTCCAATTTGTTAGGTTGTAGTGTTAGGTAGTTTATTAGAAGGGTTTCTTGTTTTTTGAAGTAGAACCCTCTCAAGACTGCTTTCACTGTGGCTCATAGATTTGGGGTTGTTGTATGTTCATTTTTATTTATTTCCTGATTTTTTAATTTATTCTTTGATCTCTTTGGTAACCCATTTATTGTTTAATAACATGTTATTTAGCCTCTGTGTTTAGATGTTTTTCAGTGCTTTTATTGATGTTGATTTCTAATTTCATGCCATTGTGATCTGAAAAGATGCTTGGTATGATTTCAATCTTCTTAAACGTGCAGAGACTTAGTTTGTATCCTAACATGTGATCTATCTTTGAAAACATCCCATGTGCAATTGAGAAGAATGTACATTCTGTAGCTTTGGGGTGGAATGTTCTGAAAATGTCAATTAACACCACCTGATCTAGTGTGTCATTTAGGATAACTGCTTCCTTGTTGATTTTTTTGTCCAGAAGATCTATCCAGTGATGTCAGTGGTGTGTTAAAATCCCCTACGATGATTGTATTGCTGTCAATCTCTCCCTTAAAAGCCTCCAGAAGCATATACTATATAATAAAAGAGAGATATGCAAATTAACCATCCCTCAGCTACACCCAAGCCACGCCCACCAGTTATGCCCATCAGTCAATCAGGAGTGAGTATGCAAACTAACCCAACTAAGATGGCCACGGCTGTGAAGCTGGAGCAAGCAGAAGGCTTGGGTTTCCCCCAGAGATGGAGGAAGCCAAGCTTCCCACCTGCCCTGGCTGGCCCTTGGCTCTGTTCAAAGCTACAAAGTTTCAATTATAGAAGATAAATAAATCCCACATACCTGCTTCTGGCAGCAACCCAGGCTTCCAGCCAGACCTGGGCTCTGCTCAAGGATACAAAGTTTTAATTATAGAAGATAAATCCCAGGGGGAAAAAGTGAAAGAAAAAAAGGAGAGGCTGTGAGCCTGGGTCACTGGGGGGCATGGCCAGCCTGAAAACAGCCCTCAGTCCCTCACCCAGGCTGGCCACACCTCCATAGGGTGAGGGTCCCCACTGGGGAGTTTGACCAGCCTGCAAATAGCCATCAGCCCCTTACCCAGGCTGGCCAGGAACCCTAATGGGGACCCCCACCCTGAAGGGGGTGTGGCCAGCCTAAAAATGGCCCTCAGCCCCTCACCCAGGCTGGCCACATCCCCATAAGGTAAGGGTCCCCCCTGGGGTTTTTAACCAGCCTGAAAACAGCCATCAGCCCCTCACCCAGGCTGACCAGGCACCCTAGTGGGACCCCCACCCTGAAAGGGGTGTGGCCAGTCTGAAAATGCCCCTGAGTCCCTCACCCAAGCTGGTCAGGAACCCCAGCGGGACCCCCATCCTGATCTGGGACACCCTTCAGGGCAAACCAACTGACCCCCACCCATGCACCAGGCCTCTATTCTATATAATAAAAGGGTAACATGCAAATTGACCCTAATAGCAGAATGACTGGGAATGACTGGTCACTATGACACACACTGACCACCAGGGGGCAGACGCTCAATGAAGGAGCTGCCCCCTGGAGGTCAGTTCGCTCCCACGGGGGAGCTCTGCTCAGCTACAAGCCAGGCTGATGGCTGCCAGCACAGCGGTGGTGGTGGGAGCCTCTCCCGCCTCCTCAGCAGCACTAAGGATGTCTGATTGCAGTTTAGGCCTGCTTCCCGCTGGCAAGTGGACATCCCCTGAGGGCTCCCAGGCTGCCAGAGGAATTTCTGACAGCAGCTTAGGCCCGATCCCCGGGGGATCGGGCCTAAGCCAGCATGTGGACATCCCCTGAGTGGTCCCAGACTGTTAAAGAGCACAGGCTAGGCTGAGGGACCCCCCCGCCTTGAGTGCACAAATTTTTGTGCAATGGGCCTCTAGCGCGCATGTGTGTGTGTATTTGGATCTTCTATAAACATACAAGTTTACCAGAGTTATAGCCCCTTGTATTGATCCTTTTAGTATTATGAAGTGACCTTCATTTTCTCTTGCTGTGGCCTTCACTTTGAAGTCTATTTTGTCAGATAGTATTGCTACTCCAGCTTTATTTTTTCCATTTCCATTTGCCTGGGAAAAAATTTTCCATCCCTTCACTTTCCTTCATTCTGAGGTAGGTCTCTTGTAGACAAAATATATATGGGTCATGTTTTCTTATCCATTCAGCTACCCTATGCCTTTGGTGCATTTAAGCCATTTACATTTAAGGTTATTATTGAGAGGTATGTATTTATTGCCATTCTTATTCTTTATGCTTGTGTTCTTTCTATTTCTTCTTCTTACAACAGTCCCTTTAACATTTCTTTACAGTGTTGGTTTGGTGATAATACTCTTTTACCCTTTTTTGTCTGCAAAGCTCTTTATTTCATCTTCTATTATGAATGATAGCCATTCTGTATTGAGTAGCCTTGGGTTCAGTCTCTTGTT
The DNA here is from genome assembly GCA_004026665.1 of Murina feae. Classification (NCBI taxonomy): domain Eukaryota; kingdom Metazoa; phylum Chordata; class Mammalia; order Chiroptera; family Vespertilionidae; genus Murina; species Murina feae. Next base: position 20,338 of record PVJC01016202.1, on the reverse strand, counting down.
TTTCATTACTTTATATACTTCATGCCATTCCCTTCTTGCCTGAAGTGTTTCTATTAAGAAGTTATCTGACAGTCTAATGGAAGATCCCTTGTAAGTAATTTTCTGTCTCTCTCTCTCTCTCTCTCTCTCTCTCTCTCTCTCAGCCTTTAAATTTCTTTCTTTGTCTTTAATGTTTGCCATTTTAATTAATATGTGCCTAGGTGTGAGTATTTTGGAGTTCATCTTGATTGGCACTCTGTGTTTCCTTAGCTTGAGTGACTTTTTCCTTCACCAGGTTAGGGAAATTTTCTGCCATTATTTCTTCAAACAAGTTCTCTATTCCTTTCTCAGCTTCTACTCTTTCTGATACTTCTATAATGTGAATATTGTTACATTTCATGTGCTCCAAAGCTCCCTTAGACTCGCCTCCTAGTTTTTAATATCATTTTACATTTGATGCTCTGAATATCTATTTTTCCCTACCTTGTCTTCTAATTCATTAATTCGCTTCTAAGCTTCTTCTAGTCTACTATTGAATCCTTCCAGGGTGTTCTTTATTTCAGCTATGTCATTCCTCATTTACAATGGATTCTTATTTATGGTTTCAAATTATCTTTTCATGTTGGTTTAGTGCTCATTAAGACCCTTATAATTCTCATTAAGTTGCTTGTAGTTCTCACTGAGTTGTTTCAGCATGCTTATTAACATTATTCAGAATTCTTTATCTGACAAATTATTTAGCTTCGTTTTATTTAGTTCCTTTTCTGGTGATTACTGCTTTTTTTCATTTGGGGGTTTGTTTCTTTGTCTCCCCATTTTTGCTGCCCCTTGTTTTTTGTTTCTATCTAATAGATCAAACTGCTATGCCTCCCAGATTTTGTGTAATGGTCTTATGTAGTAGGTGTTTTGTGGGATCCAGTGGTGAATTCTCTTAGATCTCCTCAGCTGGGTGCTCTAGGAAAGCCCCTTACTTGAGGTATTTGGGTTCTCCTGTTGTAGTTGTGTCTTGAATCTTATTGCCCCTTTTGTGGATAGAGTCACCTCTCTGGCTTGCTGACTATGTGGCTCACTCCCAACCACATTGTATAAGCTGTTGTGGAGGCACTGTCAAACAGAACAAAATACAATACAACAAAACACAGAACAAAAAAATAAAACAAAAACATACACAAGACTCCATAAGCACCACCAAAAGCAACCACCAGAGAGAAGAGAATTAGGAAAGAGAAAAGAGAAAAAGAAGGATATAAAAAATGAAAGACAAAATACAAGGAGGAAAAAAAATACAAAAAGGGGGGGGGTGAGGAATATGTAGATGCAGAGCTGAAATAAAGAAAATAAGAATAAAGAGGGTAATAAGGAAAGGAAACCAGTTTAAAATGAATGACAGAGAAAAGAAAAGAAAACATTTGAAAAGGAAAACAAAGGAGAAAGCAGAAAGACCTAAAATAAGAAAGAGTACAAAGGTGAAAAGCAGGAAAAAGAGAGAGAAAGAAAAGAGAAAAAAAATTGAGTAGAAAAAGGAAAGAGGAAAACTAGACATATGAACAAACAATGGAGACTAGAATAGTAACCAATCAATAAAGTAGATAGATAAAGAAAATAAATTGTAAAAGGGAAAACAGTAAGGAAAGAGATATAATTTTTAAAAAGAAAAGAGAAAAGTAAAGAAAAAAAGTAAAGTGGCATTTGTTTCAACAGAATTTAGTGCCCCATGGGGGGGGTCCCTTTGGATCCTACTCTTCCCGTTCTGTCTGCCAATTCTGAGCTTCCTGTGAGGTATTTAGATGCTAATCACTGTCATGAACTATCCTCCTTTAGCTTTTAGCAACCTGCTTGAAGTTCCAAGGGATCCACTGATCCACCATTTGTGTCCATCTCCACAGGACTTGGTCGCAAACAGGAGGGGCCAATTTGCCCTCTAAAGTACGTTTGTTAGCATCATGGGGCCTAGGCTTGGTCAGGAAACTTTTCATTCCCTGGGCTTCTCTTCTGCTTGCCTTTGCTTGCTGGCCAGCTATCAATCTCAATCACTCAAAGTCTATTTCTGAAAGGCTGTTAAGTGGGGGAGTTGCTGTTTAGCTTTCAGGGAATGTGGTGGGTGTGTTTCCTGTCCGAGAGCTACTCCTCTGCTAGTGGCCCAAAATATTACTCCACCCTTGGTTGGATAGAGATCCTTGTTTGGAAATCAGTGGAGTTGGCTGGAAACCTGGAGTTTTTATCAGCTCTCCCATGCAGGGAAATAACTGGTCTGGTTCCCAGGATAGTAGGGCAGAAGGTCCCTCCCCCAGTCCAGTCACTGAGGGCTCCAGAGACTGTTCAAACCACTAGGTTTGGCCTCTGCTTTTGTTTCCTCAGAAAAGCTCAAAATGCAGGGTGTGGCATGCAGGGCCTCTGAGGGTAGGACAGGCTGTATCACCTAGGGTGAGAAGTTTTTCTTTTCCTGCCCTGCGGCTACTGGGAGTGGCTAGCTCCTCTCAGGAAAAATGACTATTTCCGTTTGGGGGCCTACAACCAAACACTCATGGCTGCTGCTTTTCCACGTGTCCCTGCAATGCTTCCCATCCCAGCCTCTCCTTAGACACCTTGAGTGCATGGCTTCCTTCCTGCACCAAAGCCTTGGTTTAGTAGCTGCAAATGAAAACTCCTGTGCTCTGGGTTAAAAGAAAAACTAACACGAAATGAAACTGTTACTTTCTCTCTGACCAGCCCCACCAGCTCCAAACTCCACCACGTTTCATGGCTGGATGTTACATGCGCCATGGGAATTGGCTCTGGTGCTCCAGGCTGTGAAACCCAGTCTGGGTTCCAGGCCTCTATCTTTTGAGGGCACAGACCCTCCTGTAGTCTAGCACTACCTCCTCTCTCGGCCTTCTGGCCTGAGACTCCTGGAAGCTGGGTCAGCTCTTCTCACAACCTTTCCCTTCCCACGGTCTCCAGGTGTTTTCTGTTCTTCCTTGATATAAGTCTCCTCCTCAGCAAGACCTCAGTTGGTAATTCCAGGTGAATGTTCTCCAATTTAGTTGTATTTTCAGTCTGGCCCTGGGATGAGATGCACAACAGGTCTCCTATTTGGCCGCCTTTTTCCCCCTCATGACCACTCTATTACATGTCATTTCACTTAAAGTTGCAGAAGCTATCAATGACATTAAATAAGGACTTAGTGTATATGCCTATGTGTAAGGTGACCAGATTTAAAGCGGTACACCATTGACCAGGGGGGTTCTTTTTTTTTCTTTTTTTCTTTTTTTTATTATTACTTAAAATATTACAAAGAGTAATGGGGACTTTTTTAAAACACTGTGGGACGCGGGACAAACTTAAAAATTGGGACTGTCTCGCCAAAAGCAGGACATCTGGTCACCTTACTATGTGTGAAAGAGAGTGTGTTTTCCCTTTTAGAGGAAACAGTGAGGAGAACAAAGAAAGCAATTAGAGTGACAGGATTTTGTATGTGCGTGGCTATTTTATCCCAGCTACAATTTCATAATGCAATCTAGATCTCGAGATCAACATAATATATATAACTCCCCTTCTGGACTCAGAGGGTTCTGATTCTAGTTTGATTACTTCTTAACATTGGTTTCCCCATGGGTGAAGGAAGATGATAACAATATGTACCTCATAGCATGAACTCAGGGAGAACAGAGCTAATAGAAATAAACATACAGTACTTAGCACACAACCTGTAAGCACGAGTCAGTAAATATCAGTTGCTAATATTACTGATGCTGTCACAGTAAGTATTGGAACTGTGCCTCTAAATTGTCTGTCTACACCACACTTCCAGCAGAGGCATTCACATTATTATGCTCAGTGATTCCTAATCAGGGATGGACTGATGTATGAAGCTTGAGATTGCTCTCACCAGAGACCATGGTCTGCGAAAGAATGAAGAAGTCCCCCTTTGAGAATAACTGGTCCAAAGCAACAATTGACATTCATACTGCTTTTCTAGTCTTGCTAAATCCAAAGTTTAACCTTATTTACTTGCTTAATCTGATCCTTAAAATTACCTTTCACCCTAACAACTTTACAGTGAGGAGATGTGAGCTACTACATGAGCATCTGGCTGTTGAAAGAAGAATTTCAATTTCAGACTGGAAATTTGCATTAATATTTAATATTTCTTTACTATTCATGTCTTCATTTCCTGAGCATTACTTGCTATCCTATGGCAATCAGTGGTATATGTCTTTTTAATTCTAGATTACCTAACACTTCCTTTCCATCCTCTGTGTTGTTTAGTTTACCTATATTACTCTTCCCAGCAGGGACTTTGGCTCTTCAGTTCTTCAAGGATTTCCTAGAAGGAGAAACATACTTTCTCTTTCTTCTAGTAGTTTTGTGACATGGCAGATAAGCTGCCTCCTCTGGTCTCCAGAAGGAGGTGGACTGACTGCCTTTTCTTAACAGCTTTCCGACTGCTCCAACAGCCTGAAGCTTTTGTCTGCCACCACCTTTGCTGCAGTCTCTGCCAATGGCCTCCAAGGACCAATTTCTGAATCCTGCTGCTAACACTTTTCCAAACACCACAAAACTCGTGTTTGGGGATAAGTTTTCTCAATTAATCCTCAAGTACTGAATGCTTCTTTTCTTCCTTTATTATGTAATGTGATAGCAATGGGCTCTTTCACTAGCCTCCTGAAAGGTCTTGCCTCCAACCTCATGGTCTCTCCTCCAGTCACCCCAGAACAGTCCCTCATAAACGTAAATCACGTCCAATAACTTCACTGCTGAAATCACTTCACTTACTTCTCATCATATACAGGAAATATCAAAACTCCTGGGTTTGACTTCTTTATATTGCCAGTGCCTAGTATCATTGGGCTGTTGCTACAAGTGCCAAACTGTATGGTTCAATTTAATGGCACTGTACAATATTTCACAGGGGGTGTTTTCTCTTGGTTCACAGGGCTTCCTAATAAACAAACAAACAAACAAACAAACAAAAAAGATGCTCTGCAGCTACCTAGGAGAAACATGTTAGGTCTTAGATGAATGATGAGTGGAAGTGGCAGTAGGGTTCTGAATTCAATAGTTCATAGTGTTCATGATATGGAAAACATCCAGATCCTCAAAATATCTCATTATTACATGTGGTGCCAGGCAGTGCTTCCCAATACTGTAGTCATATCTGACTGGGATGATCATAACTGTTACATAGATGGGGGGAAAAAGAGTCTGGTGATTCAGTAAAGCTAGAAATAGAAAATGTTGGGTTGTTCTTAAACAGGTTTCTTTACTATGGGACCTCTGAGATCCTTTAACATGCTCAAAAGCATATTTAAGCATAGAATATGGAGCTTTACCCAACTTTTATTTGAAGCACAGAATTTTGTTTTCACAGAGCATCTTGTGGACTAGGAGTGCTCTGCAGAGTGGACTTGGGAAATGCTGGTGTGGGCAATACTAGGGAATGCTTGACTGCACTCCCCACTGTCTGGGCCAGATGCCTTGCACTGCTTCTGTAAATGGTGATTTAGGGTAGTGACTAATTTATCCATTTCAAAAGGTCATTGACCTTAAAAAAAACCACCTGGTTTCCAAAGTGAGAACTAACCACATAATAGTAGAACTCATTCTTTATTTATGGGGAAGAGGAAGGCTGTGACACAGACTACTACAAAACCTGTCATTAACAATTGGATATCATGCAGAATACTTGAGTAAACATTTTCATTTCAACTATTAGTACATTTATTACACCATTGAGTAGTTTGAAATTTTTAAAACCCATAGTATAGTAGCAAAGGAGTAAGACAAATCTATCTGATTCATTGCAGAAGGAGTTCTTTTGTTGGGCTACATAATCTAAATTCAGATGAAGACTCAGATTTAGGCATTGGCTCCTGAAAATAAAGGGATTTGTGTTTTGTTTTCTCCAGGCGTTGGACTGAATTTTAGCGGACTTCTCTAACCCTCATGTTTTGTGGTTCCAGGTAAAATAAAAAGACCTAAATTTGAATCCTTGCTTTGGAATTAAATAATGGTGTCCCCTTGGCAACTCTGGGCCTCATTTCTATCTGTCAGGAGAGGAAGACATTCCCAGTTCCCTCTTGGAGATATACATGGGAAACCCTATAAAGCTTATGTAATGATATTGGAATGGTCTATGAGCTGAGTAATAGACTTGATGATAAACCTGTTCAGTAAAGTGGAAGAAGACATTTTGACAGGACAGAACATTGAGATTCACTCTGAAGATTGGATTATAGGAAGCATTCACCAATAAGTGCTTTTAATACATAGAAAACTGAAACTGAGCAGAGATAACCTTAGAGCCCTAGATACTAGACTGACTTGCCTGCAGAGCTCCTTACCTGTTGAGATGAAACTCCCAGGCTGTTCATTTTGTATTCACATAGTGGGGACACTTCTTTTGGGTCATGAAACATTTTGAGAATATGATAGAACCCATTGACTCTATACCCAGAAAAATGCATGTGCCTTCATACACTCAAAAATTTGTAACTCACTTCAGGATCTCTTTTGAAGGTCATACTTATTTCTCTCCAGCTCTCTGAGACTTTAATAAACAATCACTTGCCTCCCATTGACCATATTTAAATCTTAATCTAATCTAGTAAGAGTAATATGCAAATTAACCACCACTCCAAGACACCTAAGCCACACCCACCAGACAAGCCATGCCCACCAGCCAATCAGATTGGCTGTATACATATTAACCCAGCCAAGATGGAGCTAGAGCAAACAGGAGGCTTCTGTTGCACCAGCGATGGAGTTGAAACTGCCTGCCTAGGCAGGCCGGGTCTCTGCTCAAGGCAACAATGTTTCAATTATAGAAGATAAGCCCCAGAAACCTGATTCCAGCCAGCCTCGCTGGGACGTTGGGTCAATGGGAACTGTGGGCAGCCTGAAAATGGCCCTCAGCCCCTCACCCAGGCTGGCCAGGCATGCCTGCAGGTGGACATCCCCTGAGGGGTCCCAGATTGTGAGAGGGCACAAGTCGGGCTGAGGGACCCCCCTGAGTGCACAAATTTTTGTGCACCTGGCCCCTAGTAGAATTCATAATAGACTCACAACATTTGAGCATTTATCCCTATTTGAATATCTGTTCTTCCTTTCCAGTGAAAGAGCTAGGAGGGGATAGAGAAGTCAAGACATGCCATACCTCCCTTGCACTTATTGATCTCTTATCAAGCAGTATACCTATTATCATGTGCTGGACTGCAGTGTAGAGACAAACAGAGACCATTAGAGTATGGTTGACAGATGGTGAGGTCTGGGAAGGATATGAGTAAGCCCAGGGTATCCTGTGGGGGGTGGTTGGTTCTAGCATGAATCTGGTCAGAATTGGCGAAAAGCACAGTGAGGGCAGGGGCTGGCTGGTCTGAAGCAGAATATTCGTTAGCCAGTAGCATGTCTCTTTGAGATAAGCTTCATTACCATGACCAGGCCATGCTGGGCCATGCCGTGATGCTGCTCCATACCTAGAGCTTCAGCCCTTACATACTTGCCCATAGGCAGGTGATTGACACTGCAAGGCCAGAATTGCTACCTGAAAAGCAGCAAATCACAAGCTGAGTGGCCTCTTCAGAGTTGATAGAACCTTTATCATATTTAGTAAACTGTGAACACTGGACTGCTGGTAGACCCGATTATAAATCTTTTTGTCTTCAGAGGGAATGAATTTATAAGCTGGCAACCCTAATCAATAATTACTAGCTGTGTTGCATATAGCTTCTTTTCTTCTTGAGTCTTTTCAAAAAAGTATAATCTTCTTTGTTCTTATTATGTCTCTGGGAAGTAGAAGCAGGTGAACTGCTTATTCCCAACAAATACACACATACAAATGCAGAAAGTTCTTCAGGAACTGAGGCCCAGAGATGCAAAATGACAGTAGTCCCATCACACAGCAAGTCAATGGCACAACCCAGCCACAAACACATGTGCTCCCCTTTCCCCCAAATCAAGTACCCAGTTTGTCAGCCCCCTTGCTTCAAAGAGATATGGTCTTCCCTTGCACAAACCCTCTTCTCAAGTCATCCTTCCCAGCATCTGTCTGATAAGACAGCATATTCAGGCAGCTACTGATTGACAGCAGCTGAAACATTAACGGAAGTGGGATGAAAAATATCTCACAGATGAGTTCCGGATGAGGAGGGGAAGTAATGAGATTACACCAGGGTGTGAACTTTCAGCTCCCTCTTCCACTCTCTTCTGGCCAGCTGGACCAGCACATGACTGTTTCCTCTCACTCGGCACCTTCTCGGTTGGGACAGAGTGTTGTGTCTGTCTGTTGAGCTGCAGAGTGATCTGCTAAATCTGCTGCAAGAATTTCCTGGCCTGGGACTCCCTGGGGGTTGTTCCGGAGATGGGAGTAAGGAGATCACTAGTCTTGCTAAAGGTGTGGGCCCACACATCATCTCCATGAAGATTCCATGCAGGAAAATTCTCAACCTTGTTGGTCTCCTCCTTTAACTCAGCTATCTGGCTGACCTACCCCATCACTCCATAGCATGGCACAGACAAAATTATTACTTGGGATTGACCCCATTGACCCCTTCATGGTTCTTCCTTTCTTTTTCATTTACCTTTCCCTTCTTTACATGCCTCCCTGTCATCAGGGTGCACAACACCTTAATTTCATCCAGGCCTGCCCCACTCTAAGTATCAGCCTTTCTGTCTGCATTGTAGTATGCTTAGCAGTTTATTTTTTTGGATAAGAGCTTTATTGAGATATAGTTCTCATGCTGTTTCCCCTTTTAAAGTTTGTGTATATACAAGATATTGCAACTATCACCACTATCTAATTTGAGAATATTTCATCATCCCAAAAAGAATCCCCATACCCACTAGCAGTAATTCTTCATTCTCCCATCACCACAGATCCTGATAACCATTGATCTACTTTCTGTCTCTGGATTAGTGTATTTTGGACATTTCATATGGAATCATATAATATGTGGTTTTTTATGTCTGGCTTCTTTCATTTTGCATAATGTTTTCAAGGGTTATCCATTATACCTGAATAATATTACTTTTTATGGATGTATGTTTTATTTTTCTATTTATCTATTGATGGACACTTGGATTGTTTCCACCTTTCAATTATTGTGAACAATGCTGTTATGAATATTCATGTACAGTATCTGTTTGAAATTTTGCTTTTAATTCTCTTGTGAGCATACCTAGCTGTGAAATTAGTGGTTCATATGATGATTGTTTAACTTTTTGAGCAACATCTAAATTGTTTTCCGAAACAGTTGTATCATTTTACATTTTTATATTCCCACCAGCATTTGAAGGTTCCAATTTCTCTACATCCTTGTCAGCACTTGTTATTATTGTCTTTTTTATTACAGCCATCCTAGTGGGTGTGAAGTGGTATCTCATTGTAATATTTTGTCTCCCACCCACAAGGCTTTGCTCTTTATTGAGGCACACTGTTCCAGTCTTTGGTACTCATTTACTGAGAAGTTACTAAATCTCTGTGAAAGGCAAAGTGCTTTTCTAACTAATGTTTGAACCTGGGGCCATGTCAGGTACTTTGGCAGTGCAAAGAGGAAGATTATTTAGGGATAGGATGAACTTGCCACTTTTGGAAACTCTGTGAGCTTGGGTCACTGGGGGGCGTGGCCAGGCTGAATATGGTTCTCAGCCCCTCACCCAGGCTGGCCACACCCCCATGGGGTGAGGGTTCCTGCTGGGGGGCTTGGCCAGGCTGCAAACAGCCATCAGCCCCTCAGCAGGCTGGCCAGGCACCCCAGTAGAGACCCCCACCCTGAAGGGACTGTGGCCAGCCTGCAAACAGCCCTCAGCCTCTCACCCAAGCTGGCCAGGCACTCCAGCGAGACCCCTATCCTGATCCAGGACATGCTTCAGGGCAAACCAGCCGGTCCCCACACATGCACCAGGCCTCTATCCTATTATAATAAAAGGGTAATATGGAAATTGACCCTAACAGCACAATGACTGGGAATGACTGGTCACTATGACACACACTGACCACCAGGGGGCAGATGCTCAATGCAGGTACTGCCCCTGGTGGTCAATGCGCTCCCACAGGGGGAGCTCTGCTCAGCCACAAGCCAGGCTGATGGCTGCCAGTACAGCGGTGGTGGTGGGAGCCTCTCCTGCCTCCTCAGCAGTGCTAAGGATGTCTGACTGCAGCTTAGGCCTGCTTCCCACTGGTAAGTGGACATCCCCTGAGGGCTCCCAGGCTGCCTGAGAGATGTCTGACTGCCAGCTTAGGCCAATCGCATGGGAAGTGGGCCTAAGCCAGCAGTGGACATCCCCCGAGGGGTCCCAGAATGTGAGAGGGCACAGGCTGGGTTGAGGGAACCCCCAGAGTGCACAAATTTTTGTGCGCTGGACCTCTAGTATCTTAATAAGTATAATAATACCTGTGTTAACCACTACAATGGACATAATGAATTATAGTTACACTAGTGACCCAGTGCATGGATTCATTCACATTGAAAGGAAATTAACTAGGTGGCTGGTGGGTAGGACTGGATGAAACTGCTGTACATGTCCTTGGAGCCAACCTCTCACGGCCCCTCCTTGGCTGGCCACACCTTGGGCAGCACCACGCCTTGGCTTGAAGGGCATCTACGGTCACCGCAGCTCAACAGTAAACCAGATTTGGTCGACAGTACCCTAGCAACAACATAACCCACAGCCCAAGGTGGAATCGCATGACCCCTCGAGGAATCGGGCTCCATCTTCTCTGGTTCCAGGGTGTGTTCCTCTAGAACCACCACTGCCAAGTCACCACAGCTCGGCAGCTTCTGTGTTGAGCATCTGCCCCCTGGTGGTCAATGCACATCATACCTATTGGCTGGTCGGACAGTTGGATAGTCACTTAGCCTTTTATATATTAGATATTGGTGTGCCTGGTGTTACATACTCTCCCTAATGTCCTAGATGGAAGTCTACCTCTTGATCTCCCACTAGAAAGGTTTGTCGAAAAGGGTGGGGGGGGGGGGCCCTAACCAGTTTGGCTCAGTGGACAGAGCGTCAGCCTGGGGACTGAAAGGTCCCAGGTTCGATTCCGGTCAAGGGCATGTACCTGGGTTGCGGGCACATCCCCAGTAGGGGGTGTGCAAGAGGCAGCTGCTCAATGTTTCTTTCCCATCGATGTTTCTAACTCTCTGTCCCTCTCCCTCTCTGTAAAAAATCAATAACAAATATTTTAAAAAAAAGAAAAGAAAAGGGTAGAGGGAAGTGACATTGTTATAGTTTTGAATATATTTGTGTCTGTTTTGATTATTTTAGCTGTAAGTAATAAATATTCAATAACCCAAATCAATTTAAACAATAAAAATATATATTGCTTCAGATGGTAAGTAGTTTAGAGGTGGAGTGGGACTTTGGACTAGAAATAATTTGGTGACCCAATTAGTTATTAATGACCCTGTTTTTCCCTGAGCTCTGTTTGTCCATCTAACACTGTCCACTTTAATTCTAATTCCTCTCACACTTGCAGAGTAGTGGCATTTGCTCTTTTTTCTCTCCTTGCTCATTTTTAATGCAATTCCTTATCTTGCTTCCTTGCATATGTATTGTTTCTTTTTCCTCACAGTTTAGGTTCCACTTGACTTCTGTTGGATCCCACCGTATTTCTCAATTTGGATTCTAGAGGAAGTGAATCTCATTGGCCCAGCAACTGTCTCTTGGCCAAGAAATGCTAGAGGCCTTTGATTATCCTGGATATGAGCTGCCCTTAGGTCAGATTATACCTGTGGCCCAGTGAGCTATGCCTGAGATAAGAGGAAGATACTTGATCTAAATAAAGCCCAAGAGCTTCTTTCACACCAAGGAGGCATAAACATTGTTGACATGTCCTCAGTGCAGCCTCAGTGTAGACGGAGCACACTTACAACCACACAGAACACATGTTGAATACTATGCTTTGTTATTTTTCTTCTTTTAAGGTCAACATGTAAATGTGTATAAAATATAAAATGAGGACAAATAGGGATTATTGTCTCTGATGTTAGGGTGTGTCCTAGACCTTGTATCTCAATAAACATGACCCTGACTGCAGATATTAGATATTTATTTGGCAGTGTGGACTAGTAAAACATAATAAGACAGAATCAGGCATATCTGAGTTAAAAATCTACAGTAATAAAAGAGAAACATGTAAATTGGTGTCACTCCACTACACTCAACCCATGCCCACCAGCCAATCAGAGTGACTATATGCAAATTAACCCAACCAAGATGGCGGCCAGCAGCCACTGAGCTGGAGCAAGCAAGAGGCTTGGTTGCCCAGGTGATGGAGGAAACCAAGCTTCCCACCTGCCCTGGCTGGCTGTGGTCTCCATTCAAGGCAACAAATTTTCAATTATAGAAGATAAATAAATCCCAGATACCTGCTTCCAGCAAGCCTCACTGGGAGCTTGGGTCACTGGGGGCCATGGCCAGCCTGCAAACAGCCATCAGCCCCTCACCCAGGCTGGTCAGGCACGCCAGCAAGTGGACATCCCCAGAGGGGTCTCAGACTGCAAGAGGGCACAGGCCGGGCTGAGGGACATCCCGAGTGCACAAATTTTTGTGCACTGGGCCCCTAGTAAGAATACAAGAACAAAAAATGTTTAAGTCCCAATTTCAATGTCCAAACAGTTCTGAGTCCAAGTTTCAATGTCCAATAGTTCTGAGTGATGAACAAATAGTGGCAATGCAGGTCAGATCTTCTCTGATTTGGTCCTTGGCAACCTGCAGTGATGCACAGCTGCTGACTGTTAGCGTGGCAAAGCATAGTCAGGCATCTTCCATCCCTGGATTGTTTTTCCTCCTGTCTTCATAGCTGGAGCATTTCTGATAATTCCTCTCTGTTGCTGGAATCCACATGGTCTTAGAGTTGTCTTCTGAAAATATACAAAAATATTCTCGATCAAAAGTTAATAAAGGAATCTTTTCTATAAATTTTATTTGGGATTCTTTTTAATTTTTGCCTAAATGATTTTCCTTTGGCTTATTTTGACACCGTGTATGTTTTTTATGGGTATCTTGCTGTTAGTAAATTAATGCTAAGTATTTAGTTACAGGATATTTTTCCTTACGTAATATTTTTCCATTTTTAGGAACAGCTTTATTGTACAATTATATTTTCTTGAATTTTTACTTATTTCAATTAACAGCAATCTTAGTTTACACTGTAAATTTTAATGGAAAGGATTATTTTGCATCCTTGAGAATGCCCTGAGCATTTCTGGTCTTAGGCTTGATTTAGATAGGGCAGCTGCTATCAGCCAAGTCTCTGTTATCTGGGTGCCAATCTGTGCTGGGCCAAGTTCCTGTATGTTGCCTGGGTCTCAATCTGAGCTGGGCATGGGAAGCAGGAGTAGCCATGGGGGCAGGAGACCTCCCTCAGAAAGGGCGAGTGTTCAAGCCCATGCATTGTTGGGGGGGGGGGTGAGGATCTGTGCCCCACCTCTGTTGACCCCCAAGTTCTCTCTCGATGGCCCCCATGCAGCTGTGCTTGTCTTAGGTTGTTCCTTCCCTGTGGAATCTTACCCGTCTCTGGCTAACCAGCCATCCTCTGGGGCCAAGCAGGGTGATGTGAGGTGAGGTTCTGTCTCTTTGATAGCCTATGCCCCGTGGCCTCCAAGCCCAGCAACTGCCTTGGGATTCCCTTGCCTGCTGGCGGGGCCCTGGCATCGATCACATATCTTAGGGAACCCAGGTTTCTTCTTCAGGGAGGGCCCAGCTCACGCCTTTGGGCGAGAAACAGATTCATGGCACCAGCCACCATGGGGCTTCAACCTCAGTATGAACAGAGAATTCAAGCAACAGCTGTAGGCATTTGAATTGTGAGAAGAGGGACTCTCTTGGCAAAAGGGACAAGAGAGGCCAATATAGAATGCTCAAGTGCCTTCTCAGGGGCCCTTCCACAGAGTGGAAGGGATTAAATTCTTTCATGTCCTTATTAAATTGCTGCCAAGCACTCAAAGAATTAGTTTGTAAGTTTGTTTGGGATAAATGTACAATATTCTGATATCAAAAATTATTAATGACATTTTAGAAAAATATCATGTAAGGATATTTTTTGCTCTAGGTCATGGCAATTCAATTTTAAACTGGCTATCAATTTATTATTATTATTATTATCATTATTATATTATACTTCCTTGCCTCATCCATGTTCCTACTGGATAAAGGTTCTTACCCATGAAGGATCAGGAGCATAAGTCTGAAATACTTCCCCATTTTACCTCAGGTAATATTACCGTACAGATGATTACTGCTAGTATAACAAGAAAGACGTTCTCAGGTGTCAGGTGTCTGTACCGTCTTCTTTACCATGCTCCAGGTGGTTTCTGGGCTGTTTGTTGTCTGGCTAGTTTCTCTCTTGCACCCTTGTTGCAGTTTAATATTTCTAGCAGGAATCCACACAGGTTTGGAAAAATTCTCTGGGAATATACAAGCATACCCTCTGCCAAAGGTTAATAATGGATCAGGTCCCTTCCATAAACCAGACTTGGGATCCTTCCATTTAACTAGACCATTTTCTTTTGTTTTATTCTGACACCAATATAGCTCCATAGGTGTCTTTCCATCAGCATCACAAGTGAAAAAATTTAAGGTAATTAAGGCCTGATGCAGCCTACCCACAGGTCATTTCTCCATCTTTCCCCCTTTTTGTTTTTCAAGTTGTGATTTTAACCGCTGATGTTGTTGTTCAATAATGGCCTGTCCTTGGGAATTATATGGTATTACTATAATGTGCTGAATTTTCCATTTTTTACAAAATTCCTGGAATTTACAGCTTATGTAAGCTGGCCCATTATCAGTTTTTATAATTTTCGGAACTCCCATGACAGCAAAAGCAGCTAGGCAATTATTAATAACCTGTTTTGCTGTTTCTCCTGGAGATGCAGTAGCCCATAGGACTTTTGAAAAGGTATCTACAGAAACATGTAATGCCCCAAAGCGTCCAAAGGAATTATAATGTGTTACATCCATTTGCCAGATATGGTTCCTTAGCAAACCTCTAGGGTTGACTCCTGTGCTAGGCCCTTGAGGTAGATGTAACATGCAAGTTGGACATTCCTTAACAATCTGTTTTGCCTATTGTCGAGTGATTGAGAATTGTTTAGAGAGCATTTTGGCAGGCTGATGTAAAAGCTGATGAGATTCTAAGGCTTCTTGTAATAAAGTAACCAATTGATCAGCCTGTGAATTTCCTTTTGTTAAAGGACCAGGTAAGACACTATGAGCCCTGATGTGAGTGATATAAAAAGGATATTGCCTCTGTTGTACAATCTGCTGAACTTGTTTGAATAGTAAAAATAAACTTTGGTCACTAAGCCATTTCAACCGGGCAGTTTCAATTCTACTCACTAAGTTCGCAGCATAAAAGGAATCAGAGACAATATTAAGGGGCTCTTGGAAATCCTGCAATGCATCCTTAATAGCTTCTAGTTCAATTATTTGTACAGAAATATGATTGGTCCATATGACTCAGTCTAAATTTATTATATGATAGGCAGCTTTCCCATTTGATGATCCATCAGTAAAAACAGTTAAAGCTCCAGGAATTGTTTGCTGCCTAGTATTTTTTGGTATAATGATGGAGGTATTATATAAAAATTGTAGTAATTTATCTTTTAATAGGTGACAGCTAAGTTCCCCTGAATATCCACTTAGTCCAACTTGCCAATTTATATCAGTCTGAAATAACATTTCTAATTGCTTCCCAGTGATGGGAGGTAGATACACTGGGGCTCTTCCCCTCGAAGCTGTTTATACCGTTTTCTAATTTGAAATAATAATTGGGCCAATAATTCTACATATGTAACTGCAGTTTTAGAGGACTGATGCCCTAGATGGACCCATTCAATAATGGCAGGGGAATTTTTATTTTAAAAGATGACTCCAGTGGGACTGTTTGCAGTAGCGAGTAAATTTGCTTGAAAAGTGCCTGATCCCACATTCTGAGATGCTTGAATCATGTCTGTAATGGTACTATTTTTTCTCAGAGGCATCAGGCATTTCTTACAATAAGCATTGGCATTTTCATAAGCTAATTGCTGAATTAAAATGTCTCTGGCTGCTTCATGTTGAATTTGTCGTCTCACTGTTCGAGTGAGATGAGCCACAAAATCAGAGAATGACTCTGTAGGTCCCTGCATGCATTTAGTAAAAGCTCCCTGAGGGTCCCCTTTTGCTGGTAAGGCCCACCAAGCGTTCCTTCCACAAAGTCTAATTTGCTCATATGCCTGTTGCACATAACATAGCTCATTTTGTATGTCCATATACTGTCCCAGTCCTGCCAGCATTTCATAAGTTATTTGAGCATTTAGCCCTCCATTTGCACGGGCTTGCTCTTGACATTTATCCAAAAATTCTCCCTTCCATAATAAATAATCTCCTCCATCCAAAGTTGTACGAGCCAGAGAATACCAATCAGAAGGAGCTAAGCATGCTTCTGAAATATTAGTCATAATTTTTCCTGTAAAAGGAGCCGTTGGGCCATTTTGCACAACACTTTCTCGCAAGGCTTTTATCATTTTAAAATAAATTTTTTCATCTTGTCTCATTAGCTGGTTTGGTAGATGTGGTCAGCTACTTCTATAACAGGAAAGGCAAGCCTCTCTTCCACTGACATGTCCTTCATTCCTTTTCTGATGGCTGTCTGTATAGATGATTCTATTGGTGGCCCTATTGGCGGTGAATTAAATGTTTCAGGATTAGGACATGTAGGTGGGGGAGGGGGCCATAAAGGCCATTCCTCCAATTTTCCTTTATGCTCTTCTCTGGGAGGAGCAGAGGGAACCATGTGAGGAAACTCCTCATCATCCTCTGTAAAAAGTTGCAGCAAACATAATATTGTATTCCCCATGGAAATTTTAAATGTTAACCAACTTTTTAACAAACACTTTAGGATCTAATGTACCTTTCTTCAAGGGTTAATCAAACAAAAACTATAAAAAAATACCTTTTGAAACTTATACTTCCTTAAGCATACAAACCAAAATCCGAATCCTTCCCCAATTATCCTGGCTGACAAAGACATTCCCACCCTACTTACAGATTCAGATTCTGTAGCTGGCCGTAGGCTTTTGCATGCGGTGAAATTCCCTCACCTTATTTCAGTGAATTTTCCACACCTCTTTTGGGTGTATTTCCACTTCATTCTAGACGAAAAATACCTGCTCCTTTCAGAAGTCCCATGTTGGGCGCCAGATATTGGAGCCCCTTACACATCCAGCACGGTTCAGGCTTCCTGTTCAGGGTTCGAGTTCTGAAGGAGGCCGCACACAAAATGAAGAGAGAGAGACTAGAAGAGAATCAATTTGGAAACTGGGAGACCAGGCGTGGCATCTTTCCTCTACCAGGGTAGATTGCCCACTGATGCTTGGGTCTCACCAGCCTTTTATTGAGTCTCTGAGAAAACAACCATATCCTTAGGCAGGAAATTCAGACAATAAACAGGTGGCAAGAATTTACATGTAAGTAACAAGTAGGGGTTTGCTTAACTAACAATATTTCAACTTAATGGGTGCATAGCTCTGTCCTTTCAGAGGAACCGAGGTTGGTGAAAACCATCAGTTTCCAGCAATTGCTGGGAAATAAGATCTCAAATGCTCCCAAGAATGACAGTTTTGCAGTTTCTTTATACATTTAGAATTAAGGAGGGAATGTGAGGGCAATTACCTGAAGGAGGGAGAAAGCAATGCTGGGGTTTGATTACACTCTAATCAGCGGTTCTCAACCTAAGGTCACAACCCATTTGGGGGTCGAAGGACCCTTTCACAGGGGTCGCCTAAATACATCCTGCATATCATATATTTACATTATGATTCATAACAGTAGCAAAATTACAGTTATGAAGTAGCAAAGAAAATAATTTTATGGTTGGGGTCACCACAGCATGAGGAACTATATTAAAGGGTTGAGGCATTAGGAAGGTTGAGAACCACTTGATTAAAGGATCCTTAACAGGATTATGTGCTTGTTTGAGGGTGTTTATGCCTCCCAGGGGAATGAGAAAGAGGCATTTGAAAGGTGTACTAATGTAGATGCACAAGAATATTGGACAGGGATCGCTTAAGGGAAAGATTAACCTTTTAGTAAGGAAGTTATAAGCTTGAGGGAGGACGATGCACCATGAGCTGCTAGTTAGAAATTTATGATGGGATCACCTAGTGAGGTCACTGAATTTATACATACGTTTTTTCAACCATAAGGCTCATCCATCAAAAGCAAAGTAGAAACTCAAGTAGTATTAACAAGGGTAAAAGAAGGGATGGCTTGCAGTTAAGGAGATTAACAACTGACCCCTGGGAGCTCTGAACGGATTTGTATTTACCACATTAATAGTGGGAGCTAGTTTGTCTCCTGATATACAATAAGTCTTTCTGACTAGCCAAAAACTGTTCTACTAAGAAAATAGACATTTATAGAGGGGAGAGAATGGTGTACCAACAGAAGTAAAATGGTAGCACAGACTTACTAGTGAAATTTTCCAGTTTCTCTGAAGGGGAAAATAGCCTGCGGGAAAGTTATTCACACTGAGATGCTAGTGACAATGTATAGACTCTCACAGAAGTTTTGGGATTATAAAATCTGATTGCAAAAAGACAACCATATATCCCAAAGTAATTGACTTCTAATTATGGCATTGTAGGCACCGATGAGAGAAAGGAGGTAAACGATATTTAAGATAAGATAATTTTCTGAGCATCCCAGAAATCATACTTCTGCTTACATATGTGTGTGACTTGGGGCAAGTCAATTAATTTCTTAATCCTTAGTTTCCTCGTCACAAAAATGGTATAATCATAGTGTCTTTATGACAACATTGTTAGTAAAAGCCAACAAAATAATGCATAGAAAACCACTCACCATGGTGCCCGGCATATTATTTAAAACTCTATAAGTGCTAGCTATTGAATTATTATTTTTATTACACTCTATCATTTTTACCTACATCTTGAGCATAATGCCATTTTGTTTAGTTTAAACAGTTGTATAATTTACCTATAAGATGGACTCATTTTCATTATAATTTTGACTAATTGGAAAGGAAGGAAATTCTAACTCTCAAAACCTTCTGCTGATGAAACACAACTTTTTCCCTGATTTGTATTCTTCCATATTCTGAAGCAAGCATTTTTCCAAGCTCTGCTTGCATCTATTATTGATTTGTACATCAATGGTTAGTTTAATCTGGGAACTTGTTCACTGTTGTTTGGTGTGTGTGTGTGTGTGTGTGTGTGTGTGTATTTGCATGGACATGCACCATGCACTTTGGGGAAGTCCAGTGAAAAGACTTTTTGAGATCATTCACTTAGAGTCAACTCACCAAATTCATTGACTTTTTGCTACAATCCTACACTAGACTCCATGGAGAAAAGATTTATATAAGGCAGAGTTCCAGTCCTCAAAAAACAATACATACACATGTATACATGTGCTATTAGAAAGAAAGATGGAATTTAGGATGAGGAGATCAGATTTCCATTTCTTTTTTCATCACTCACTAGCTTGGTGACTTCAGATAAGTCTTTCGATCTCAGAAACTTGTTGCCCTCAAATGAAAAATCTGCCTTATTTGATTGACAAGGTCATTATGAGGCTCCATTCTAATAATGTATGTGAAATCTCTTTGTAGATTGTTAGCTAGGTGACTATAATTCACAAATACGAATTACAGTTATATTCAAGTGCCAGATTGTGTGCTTCAAACATCAGATGCCTTAAAAGATCCAGGTTTGTGGCTGGAGCTATTAGGGAATGCTTCCTGTAGGAAAAGGAACTTTTACTGAGCCTTCAAAATTAGATAGAATTTCAATGGGTGGAAAAGAGTGGAAGGGAGTGTGTAATCTTGGTGGAGGGATTAAAAATAACCAAAAATTCCAGAGGCTAGAATAAGCATTCAAACACATACCAAGTGATATAAAATATGGGAGGGAATACAGTTACCAGGGTAATAATAATAGACTAGAGGCCTGGTGCACGAATTTGTGCACATTGAAAGAAAATTAATTAGAAGAAATATTTTAATATTATTATTCACCATTTCTCTATAATAGAAATGTCAACCAAATTCACGATCAATAATGACAGATGGAAACACATGTGTGCAATTGGCACCAGCAAGAACTTTATATACATACACTATTGGCCCAGTGCATGAAATTTGTGCACATTAAAAGGGGATTAATGAGAGGAAATATTTTAATATTGCTATTTGCCCTTTCTCTATAATAGAAGTGTCATAGATTAAAGAAAATTAGTAAAATGTATATGAAAATCTTCCTCCTGTCAGAGTCTGGGGTGCACCATGGAACCCAGAGTCAAGTCTTCAACCACCCACATGCACCTCAAAATCACTCAAGACCCAAACCTGGATGGCCCCCCTTCATTGGGCTAGATC
>PVJC01016201.1:0-34016 GCA_004026665.1 Murina feae | reverse complement strand
CTTTCCTCCATCTCTGTCATTTGTGACCTGTTTCGTCTCCTCATTTTGGCTGCTTCCCTTTCTGATTTAGGCGATCACTGCGAGGGATTAACCTCTAAGCCACTTGGTTACGAGAGTCAGCTGTGTCTACAGTGGGAGAACTTCTGTGCTGGAGACACCCTTATGGGGCAAGAGTTGTTTCAGTGGAGCTTTTATGCTCCCTGCATCTGCCCCGAGTGTGTTCCTTGTGGATCTGTTTTGTTTAGGTTAGTCCCTCTCTGGCCACTGGGTGAGGCTGGCTCCTGTATCTTTAAGGAGGTGTTGCTGCAGAAGCCTCTGACGCACTTGGGAGGGGCGGGGCCTTGGGGAGTTCGCCGGGTGGGGCGGAGCAAATAGCTATGGCGCTTCTCAGCCCTGCGCTGAGAGACACCAGGTCTCTGTGTCCCACGTAATTGCTGTAAGCAACGCTGAGAGAAACCCGCTTTGGATTTCCTCCTGGTGCAGTCAGTCCCCCTTCTCTGGGTGTCTGTGGGACCTCAGAAACTTGCCTGGAACTGGAGTTCAGAGCCGCTGGGAGCTTGTGGCTCTCTTCGTTTTGAAAAAGAACCGCGACCTCCAGTACCAGCCCTTCCCCGAGCCCGTGCGCGCGCCTCCATACCTCTGAACTTTGCTTCCGCCACTCCTCTGAGTCTCAGACTCTTCTCTGGTTGTAGGATTTTCACTCAGCCAGCCGTCCTGTGGGTGCGAGTGGTGTCCGTGTGTTCTTTTCGTGGTTTTTCTGAAATAGTTGTTCACAGCTGCATATACGGTGTCTACCCTATGCCGCCATCTTGTTTCTCCCACAAATTTTTTTTTTTTTTATTATGAAATCCAATTTATCTTTTTTTCTTTCTTACTCCTGTTTTCTGGGATCTAAGAATCTACTGCTAGACCCAAGGTCATGAAGAAAACCTCTGGGTTCTTGTCTAAGAGTTTTATAGTTTTAGAGCTTACATTTAGGTCTTTGAGTCAATTTTTATATATGGAATGAAGTAGGAGTTAAGCTTTGTTCTTTTATGTGTGGATATTCATTTGTTGAAGAGACTACTCTTTCCTTATTGAATGGTCTTCAATTCTTGTTGAAATCAAATAGCCATAGATGTATAAGGCTTATTTTTAGACTCTCCATTATCCCATCTAATTTAATAAAAGAATAATATGCAAATTAGGTGTCATTCCACTACATTTAAGCCACGCCCGTCAGCCAGGCCATGCCCACCAATAGCTATATGCAAATTAACCCAGCTAAGATGGTGGCCAGCCACCACCAAGCTAGAGCAAACAAGAGGCTTGCTTGTCCTGGCTATGGAGGAAGCTAAACTTCCTGCCCGTCTAGGCCAGCTGTGGCCTCTGCTCAAGGCAACAAAGTTTCAATTATAGAAGATAAATAAATCCCAGGTACCTGCTTCCAGCCAGCCTCACTGGGGGCTGTGCTCAGCCTGCAAACAGCCATCAGCCCCTCACCCAGGCTGGCCAGGCACCCCAGCAGGACCCACCATCCTGAAGGGGCTGTGGCCAGCCTGCAAACAACCATCAGCCCATCACCCAGGCTGGCCAGGCACTCCGGTGGGGGGGGGGGGACACCCATCCTGAAGGGGCTGTGACCAGGCTGCAAACAGCCACCTGCCCCTCACCCAGGCTGGCTAGGCACTCCAGAGGAGACCCCACCCATCCTAAAGGGGATGTGGCCAGCCTGAAAATGGCCCTCAATCCCTCACCCAGTCTGGCCAGGCACCCCAGTGGGACCCCCACCCTGACCCGGGACACCCTTCAGGGCAAACCAGCTGGCCCTCACCCATGCGCCACCCAAGAGGCCCTCTTATTATATACCCTATATAACAAAAGGGTAATATGCAAATTGACCCTAACAGCAGAATGACTGGGAATGACTGGTCACTATGACACACACTGACCACCAGGGGGCAGACACTCAATGCAGGAGCTGCCCCCTGGTGGTCAGTGCACTCCCACAGGGGGAGATCTATTCAGCCACAAGCCAGGCTGATGGCTGCCAGTACAGCGGTCGTGGTGGGAGCCTCTCCCACCTCCTCAGCAGCACTAAGGATGTTCGACTGCAGCTTAGGCCTGCTCCCCGCTGGCAAGTGGACATCCCCAAAGGCTCCTGGGCTGCCAGAGGGATGTCTGACTGCCAGCTTAGGTCCAATCCCCCAGGGAGCAGGCATAAGCCAGCAGGTGGACATCCCCCGAGGGTCCCCAGACTGAGATAGGGCACAGGCCGGCTGAGGGACCCTGCCCCCCACGAGTGCACAAATTTGTGCACCAGGTCTCTAGTTATTCTATGTCTATCCCTACACCAGTAACACATTGTTTTTTTAGTTTCTTATTTCTTTAATATTTATTGTTATTGATTTCAGGGAGGAAGAAGAGGGAGAGAAACAGAAACATCAATGATGAGAGAGAACTATTTATAGGCTATCTCCTACATGCCCCCTACTGGGGATCGGGCCCACATCCCAGGCATGTGTCCTTGACTGGAATTGAACCTGGGACCCTTCAGTCCGCAGGCTGATGCTCTATCCATTGCCAAATCAACTAGGGCAGTAGTAACATTGTTTTGATTACTGTAGTTTTGTAATAAAAGTTTTGAAACTGACAAGTGTATCTTCTAACTTGTTCTTTTTCAATATTATTTTGCCATTGAGGCCCCCTTATTATATAAACAATTTTAATACATTAGACAACAAAATGTTAATATTTTCATGATACAGCTTCATAATATATCTGACCAATTTTAGCTTTTACAAGTAAATTAATGCTAATAACATATTTTTTAAAAAAAGATTATGGAATCTCTACAAATACATATTACTAAGTAAAAAAAAAATATCTGGGCAAAACACTGTGTAGAATTTGCTGCTACCAATATTTTAAAAAGCACAACCTTGGAAAAATACACATGATAAAGCTAAAAGAAGTTGGCTTCCGAGAAAGTGGGCTGCTGGGAGACAGGGATGACAGGGAAATTTCCTTTCACTGACTATTCTTTTGTTGTTTTAGAATTTTTACTCCTTTGTTCCTTTTGAGTTTTTGCAAATTGTGTATGTATACTGATTTAACATGTTTAATTCCTTAAAAAACTCAATTCTCCATTTAAACAGAGAACAGAACATTGCATCTTCATGTGAGCTAAGAAACACTGCTGGGAGGACATGGTGATGGGTATAGGAAGTGGTTTTCTCGCCTGGCCTGGGTCTCTGTGTGAGCTCTGGCACCTCTTCATGAAACAGCAGCCAAGGCTGAAGGTGATGCCAAGGCAGCAGAAAAACGGTGCTTTCTTAATGTGGTGCTAATTGACCCCACAGGGGCCATTTACCCAAATGCGTTCACCAGCCAGGCAACATATGGTCACCTATCAAAATACAACGTTTGATTAAGTGGTTTACTGATATTTTCTTTCCCTTACTGTTTATATTTCAACTCTCTTAGGGCAGATGGAGGGGTAATACCACTTTTATTGATCAGCTCTGGCTGTAAATGTCAAATGGAGGCACAGTTGAAAAACACAGCTATAGTAAGTATTTTTGCTATCTTTGAATTAGCTGTATTTTAAAACATAAAGCTTAAGAATGCATATATGGATATATAAAAAAGTCATTCCTGAAAAAAATACAGCACAATTAATTCTTCTGGAACTTCTCTATGTGACAGGTGTCTGTTCTAGTCAATCAAAATGTAATTTCCCCATAATTATGCACAGACTGGAAAGAACTTAGGAAATAGTTAATATGCAGAGGCTTATCACAGTGACTGGCAACTAATGTAGGCAATCCACACATTCTTCTTCTACAGAATGCAATTTCAAGGCTGAGGTCAGTAGAAGAGCTCCAACTCACTTAAAAAATAACAATTTTGCGTGGCTAGCATGGCTCAGGGGTTGAGCATTGACCTATGAACAAGGAGGTCACGGTTCAATTCCAGGTCAGGGCACATGCCTGGGTTGCAGGGTCGATCCCCAGTGTAGGGCATGCAGGAGGCAGCCGATCAATGATTCTCTCTCATCATTGATGTTTCTATGTCTCTTACCCTCTCTCTTCCTCCCTGATATTAATAAAAATATATATTTAGAAAATAATAATTCACTCTCCATTAATGAAAGAGATTATCCTATAACTTAGGAAAATTATTTCAGTTTGCCTCATATTAGAAATATTTCAGAAGAAAAATGGCCTACTGAGTTGAGCATTAAAATATTCATGAAAAGAATATCTTCAAAGAGACTAATAATTATAGATGCTGTGCTTAGCGTAAGAATATAAAGCACTCCAAGGAAGAATGTTCTGAGGCCTAGGAGTTGCAAGATTTTCAGGATAAACAATGACTTCAGGAAATGCAATAAAATAGTAGACGCGAAGCCAAGATTGCTCTTCTTGCGAGTCAGTAATGACTGCTTCCTGTTCCTCCTGGGAGTTTTCCTCACATCATTCCAGCTAGACACTGGGAGTCATCCCAGACTCTTCCAGTCAGGTCCAATTTATTCAATCAGCAAGTACCAGCTCCTGCTGATCCTGAGTATTTTGTGAAGCAATCCCTTTTCCCTTTCCCTGGTTGGACCCATTTCTTTTCCCTGGATCACGGCACTATTTCCCCACCGAGCTCCATTCCTTTGTCCTTGCCCTGTCACTTTCCCATCTTAACTCAACCCTCTACGAGGCCACCACCATGACCTTAGACACATGATGGTCACACCCTCTGCTTAAAATATTCAGTTGTGCCTGCCCACTGCGTCCAGTATGCGTCCCATGCTACAGCAAGGCATTCAGGCATGGTCACAGGACACACACCTGAGCTCCCACCTCTGGATGTCTCCCAGGTGAGGCTCCAGTGCTAACACTGTACTTTTCTTCAACGGGCAGTCTCCTACTCATTTCCTGAGGTGGCTTCTCCAGCCTCCTGAATCCTCGGGTGAGGCAAAGAGACCTGTATTCTCTCTTAGTGCCCTGACCATAGCACAGCAATTATCACGTTTTACCCCAATTGCTTTGTATGCGTATTTGAATCCCTCCTCGATTTTCATTCCAAGAGGACAATACCATGTGTAAGTATTCCTGTGGCCTTCAACACTCTAGACAGGCCTCAGGGCATAGTGGGTAGTCAAGGAATTCAACTGAAAGAAGTTGCTGCATTATAAGCAGACTAGGGGCCTGGTGCATGAATTTATGCACCAGTGGGGTCCCTTGGCCTGGCCTGCAGGATCGAGCCAAAACCAGCTCTCCCACATCCCTCAAGGGGTCCCGGATTTTGAGAGGGAGCAGGCCAGGCTGAAGGACCCCACTGGTGCACAATCGGGCCAGGAAGGGATGCAGGAGGTTGGCCTGCCAGGGAGGGACTGTGGGAGGGCTCTAGGGTGTGTCTGGCCTGTCTCACTCAGTCCCAATTGGCCAGACCCCAGCAGCAAGCTAACCTACTGGTCAGAGCATCTGCCCCCTGGTGGTCATTGTACGGCATAGCGAGTGGTTGAATGGCCTTAGCATATCATTAGCATATTATGCTTTGATTGGTTAAATGGACGACCAGACACTTAGCATACTGGGCTTTTATTATATAGGATTATAGGCACTGAACATGTAATTCAAATAAATACATTTGGGTTGTTTAAAAAAATGTATCCCATAAAAAACTAGAAAGCTACTGAAATAAGAGCGTAACCTAAGGTCTTCAATCTGTCAAGTTTGAGGATAAGTTTCTCACTACAGGTGGTAATTTGCTGCGAAGAATTAATTTTTACTTATTTATATTCTGTATCTTTCCTAGAAGGGAAAGTGAGATAGTGGGGGAAATAAGTCAAATAGTTTGAGTTCGCACTCAATAAAAGATCTCTTCGAAATAATATTTGCTTTTTACCTATAAAACATTTAATAGCGATAATTAATTAGTAGTTTCATGAATTAGATTTTTCTTTATTAAAAAATAAATATAATGAAGACCTTTAAAATATATATTTTGAAGACTTTCAACAAAGTAGCAAAAAATGTCTAAAAAAATTCCCATGTTTATAAAAATAATCACTTTTAGCAAAAATACTCAGCCGCCCAGCCAGGGCTACACTAAATTCTTAAATTTTCTACCTTAAGTCCATATTTTAGTCTTCTATTATTAGATAGAATAACTAGCAACCCCATTCTTTACAGCTCCTAGTTCTGCAAGCTAAGGGATAATTTTGAAGGACTTGGGTCAAACTGGTCAAAACTTATAATGTGTGGTCCCAAAACAAGATCTCCAAAGTCACAAAATGTAATCCAAGTTCCTGAAGGGCATGATGTAAACATTAAATGGTATTAGAAACAAGAGCTTTTAAAAATGTTTGTAATAAGACCCAGTGTAGACTTGGCATAATGCAGCACCTTCCTCTTTACAATAATGGCCTTTTAAAGTAAACCTCACCTCAAAAAGAGTGGGTCTAGATGTAATGTCTTCTTCTCTAGACCATCAATCTGCAGACTGAGACACTGACAATGTTTGACCGAAAATAAGTTGAGGTAAGTCACCTAAGTTGACTCAGTGTTCACATTGAAACACGGCAGCAGGGGCGCTTTCCCAAATGACCATATGGCAGTGAACACGCATCATCTGTGATGGTGGACGTAAACGGCAAAATCTGAGCAGCATGTTCATTCATACTGAGAGAGGGTATTCTAGAAATACATCCAAAACTGGTCTAGAAATTTCAAACTCTTTACAAAGAACAAAAAATACCCCTACCTTTAAAACATGTGTAAGTTATAGGTTAGAATATAGTCATTATTACCAGCTGGGCCCTGCACATCCTGCATGTTCCAGTTGGGTGTACCACGAACGCAAGGCCCTAACTTCTCTTCAGCTGGGCCATTTCTCAGTACTGTTTATAGCTTGTAACTTTGAGGGGAGAGATAGTGTCTTCCCCCAGACCAACAGCAGGTCTGCTTACTCCTTGCTCCAACAGTGTGGACCCTCCCAAGTTCAATACAAATGTTCCTCATACAACCCACTGTGTGTGCAGGCACCCACGGTGGGGTCTTTACATCGTACGGTGATGTGAAATCCACAGTGATGTGAAATCCAAGAATGCTGCACAGTTCTTCACACAGATACCGAAAAAAACCATTTCTATTATTGAGGTTTATCTTACCGGATCCAGGTTCTTAAATAGCAGGATGTCTTTACAAGCCTCTTGCAATCTATTTCTTTGATCATCAGTTTTTGGATGTATAATCTAAAAAAAAATTACGTAAACAATTAGTCTACTCTTCCTACTTGTGAGAATAAAATTTCCTAATAGGATGTTAAAAGGAAGATTTCTGAGTGCTGAGGTTTATTTCGGTGACTAGACACCTATCAGCCCACTAAGTATGGGGACAATAATACCATTTATCTCAGGGAGGGGTTGTACATTGATTAATACACTTGAATGTTTTTCTCTTTTTAATTTTTCAATTACAGTTGACATTGTATTAGTTTCAGGTGTACAATATAGTGCTTAGACATTTATATAATTTATGAAGTGGTTCCCCTCTAAGTTTAGTACCCATCTGACACCATAGATAGTTATTACAATATTATCGACTATATTCTCTATGCTGTACTTTATATCTCCATGACTATTCTGAACCTACTTTGTACTTCTTAATCCCTTCACTTTTTCACCAAGTCTCCCAGCCCCTCTCCCATTTGGCAACCATCAGTTTGTTTTCTGTATCTGAGTCTTTTTCTGTTTTGTTAATTTACTTTCTTCTTTAGAGTCCACATATAAGTAATATCAAATGGAATTTGTCTTTCTCTGACTTATTTCATTTAGTGTAATAGCCTCTAGATCCATCCATGTAATCACAAGTGGTGAGATTTCATTCTTTTTATGGCCGAGTAATATTCTGTTGTATATACAAGGTGGGGCAAAAGTAGGTTAACAATTGTTCATATGGAAAATAATATAATAAATCATAATACAGGAATAAACTCTGTTTCCCACATTCACAAATGTCAACCTACTTTTGCCCCACCCTGCATGTACCGAGTCATCTTTATCTAATCATCTATTGACGGGCACTTAGGTTGCTTCCATATCTTAGCTATTTTAACTAATGACACAATGAACATAGTGGTGCATATATCTTTTCAAATTAGTGTTTTGGATAGCACTTGAATGTTTTTTAAAAGAGTGGTTCTTCCAGGTTAGCAAGTTCAGACTCAGGCAGTGGTGTGTTTTGTGCCCGTGCATATTTTAGGTCTTACCATGGGAAATGAAAATCAGCACTTCAAGCCCATCTCAGATGGCTAAACACTAATGAAAATCATAGGCCCAATAAGAATTGAGGAAACTTACAGTATACATAAATATATAAATGTGTGTGTATATGTATGTATGTATGTATATGTATGTATATACACACTAGCTGTACCTGGCCATGCGTTGCTGTGGCTCAGTCTGGTTAAATGGAAAAGAAAGAAAAAAGAATGCACGTTTCTAATATGTTTAATTGCACAATGCTTGTGGGCATACAATGTGCCCTCCCAGGAGGCTGCCCCTGGCACATCGCTGCCCCCGCCCTGCCCGGCTGGTCTGGCCTCCCACACATGTGCCTCTGCAGTCCAGGCCCCCCAGCACCAGCCTGCACCCCCACTCCCTACAGCGGCCGGTGCCCTGCATCCCGCCCACTCTGACTCCCGCCGGTAGGGGCCCTCACCGAGCTGCCCGAAAGCCAGAGGAAAAAGGAGCCAAGGAAGCTCCCCCACCCTTGCCCGCCACACTCCCCGCGAGCCCTCAGCCACCAGTGTGGGGGATACCGTGACGGCTGCCTGTGCTTTGAGCCCCAGCCTAGCCCCGGCCCAAGGCCCAGCCCTATGCTGGTTGATATTTCGGAACACGGTAATAGGCACACTGATTTTCAATTGCAGTACATGCAGTGGTATCCCTGGTAGATCGAGTGAATTCCAAAATTCTGTTGGATAATTTACTGCTTCATCTGCTTCCACAACAGTGTTGATGAACTTGTATGTGACTGCCTGGCTTTGAATGTTAGACTGAATAATATTATTAAGTTTGTAGTTTGTGTTGCTTCTATGTCCAACAGATGGCGCTGTTTTTTTTTTTGTTTTGTTTTGTTTTCAAAAAAAGCATGTTTTTACCTGTCAGAGGTGCAACATCTATATAATGTAGGTATATAAAAATACATGCGTATTCGAATGCAACGTTGTGTCAAAATTTCAAAACAATCGGTGAAGAACTTTCGGAGATTAGAGATTTTGAACAAATGAACATTTACATTTTTATTTATATAGATATTCTATTTGTGTGTGCAAAAGACAGTGAGAGAGGAAGTCACTATATTTTTTCTTATAGGGATATAATATATGCAAACTTTTGTTCACTAATTAATATTCATTTCAAACTATATTCTAAGGTGACACAAACAAAGGAAAAAAATACAGATTTTGTGACTACTAACTCACTGTATACAAGAAACTTTAAAAATGTGGGTATTAACTAAATTTTGCCAACCAAAATTCACTTCTCTCTACTTTGAGGTTAACTAATAACACAAAACAAAAATTTATTTCTTGCTTCATGAAATTCATTGAGACTCTGAGCCAAAGCAATCTTATATGCCGCTGAGAAACTCTATCCTCAGAGAGAAAGAGTGGGAGATACCATGTCATCACTGTTGAACTAACTTTCTAGGTCCAACATGCTGGGCACCATGTAGGCAACCCAAAACTTTGATAACTTTTGTGTACTTGTAAATGCTCTACTTTACCAGAAATGTGACATATCCCGTCACCGATCCCTGAAAGCTAAGCCAACTCTGGTCTCTACATCAATTTCCTTGTTTCGTATTCATTTTCTATCTATTCCCCCAACCCTCCTGGTGCTGGAATCGCCACAGTAAAGGAGTGAAATGGGAGTTCCTTGAAGATCTGCTGGTCACATAAATCTCCTTATCTTGCTACCACTGGATTTTACATATATTTCAGGAAGCTTACTGATGCTATGGCTTAGGGATGCAGTGCCTGCTTCTCTCTTTAAAACTCAATCTTACTGAAGTATTTTTGAGAGCTACAGAAATAGATTTTTGTTTATATTTTTAAAGGCCAAATTAAAAAGGAGGACTTTTATTGAGCATATACAAAAAAAAAAAAGGTAAATTATTACTTCCATTTTCTAGGCAGTGTAATCTCTAATTTAGCTTACTTTTTACTAAATAAGTAATAGAAAAACAAAGCTAAAGAATTTGCTTCAAACCAAAATGAACACATTTTTATAAAAACATGAGAACCTCCAAGAAATCAGTTTCTGAGCAAACTATGAAGACTCATAGACTTAAAAAGAATAACAACTGCTATACTGACACTTTAGATGTTATTTTACTCTGATTTTTTGTTCTTTATTATTATTTAGTCATTATTGTATTATTTTCCTGTATTTCCTTTTTGTTGAATTTATTGGGGTAACGCTAGTTAACAAAATTAAACAGTTTTCAGATGCAGACATCTTTTGTACACTGTATTATGTGTTCACCACCAAGTCAAGACTCCTTCCACAGTGATAATTTATTTTTCTTAGTATTTCTAGTAAAGAAAAATACTGGGAAGAAACTTCTATTACTGCAAATTTATAATAACGGAAGCTTACTCTGAAACCAAAAAAACACAGTAAACCCAAAGCAGTATATAGGTGCAACACAATTCCTATCAAGATACTAATGGTGTATTTCACAGAACTAGAATATTCCAAAAAATTATATAGAAACACAGGCCATAGCAATCTTGAGGAAGAAGAACAAAGTTGGAGGATTCACTATGAGAAAGTTGTATTTTTACAAAAGAAATAAAACCACAAACTGCAGTGATTTTTTTATATTCACCT
Organism: Murina feae; assembly: GCA_004026665.1. Lineage (NCBI taxonomy): Eukaryota > Metazoa > Chordata > Mammalia > Chiroptera > Vespertilionidae > Murina > Murina feae. Next base: position 23,140 of record PVJC01016201.1, on the reverse strand, counting down.
TTCCTTTAGCCAAAGAGAGTCTTTGGATAAAGTAATTCTGTAGAACTTGAAGGAGAAGTAATTTTTAGAGATAAGACTAGGAAAAGAAACAGTCAAAATAAATCCTTCATGTCTCCTGTTTGCTAACCTCTTTCCTATTATTATTTTCCTTACCCAAATACAAGAGTAATTTAAAATTAACTTATTCAGTAAATTACATACCCTGGACTCTGTATCATCTTCTTCTTCATCAGGATTATAAGCTTCTGCACACACTATAAAAAATAAAAATGGGCATTTAAAAGATTCTTTCATCAAGAAACATACTATAATAAATATCTCTTTAAAAATAATAAACAGCAAGAGTACCATGGTGGTCTAAAAACCATTAATCCATCCAGGCCAAGCAGTATATGCCAAACCAGTTTTCTCTTCTAATATATATGAAATGTGTTACAATAACAGACCTACGCTTTAAGGTACTGACAACTGCTTTGTTTTTGTTGTTAATCCTCACTTGAGGTTATTTTTTCCATTGATTTTTTTAACAGAGTGAAAGGGAGGGAGAGAGGGAAGGTGGGAGGGAGAGAGGGAGAGAAGGAGGGAGGGAGGGAGGGATGTGAGAGAGACACATGGATTGATTGCTTCCCACACGCGGGATGGAAACTGCAACCAGGTATGGTCCCTTGACTTGAAATGGAAGCCGCGACCCTTTGGTGCATGGAGTGATGTTCTAACCACAAAGCCAGACTGGCCAGGACCTGCAATTGCTTTTTGTTTTTCTTTTCAGAGAAACATAGCTTACCCTCTTTCACCTTCATTTACAAGCTACAGAAATGCATAAACTATAAAAATTACCTAAATAAAGAGCAAAACAAGTCTCAGACTGCTACGAAATGATTAATTTAATTATAAAGTTGGTAGTAAATTTCACAAATTGCCCATAACCCAATCTTCCAGGAGCAAATACTACAACATTTTAGCCCTATCCAATCTTTATTCTGGATTGAGTTCATACTGCATATGCAATTTTAAAACCCTCTTTAATAATTTTACATGCCATTAGATACATTTTGTAAATATTGTTTTAAGGACTGCTGATTATTCATCATGAGCTATAATTAACCACCCTCCTAATGCTAGACACTTAGCTGACTTCTATTCAAACAACCTTGCAATAAATATCTTCATGCAGAAATATTTGTCTACATTTCAGATTATGCTGTAGGAATTATTCCCCAAATGTAATTTTTTTTTGGGGGGGAGGGGGTGTTGTTAAAAGATATGACAATTTTTAAGACATACTCATCAACAAATTTCTTTCCAGGCAGACTGCATCCACTCACTGCCCTACAAAGATTATATGTAAGAAGGCTCCTCTAAACTGTATCAGATGCTTAAAATCTTGGCAATTTAGATGAAAAAAGGATTTAATTTTTTTTTGCTGTTGTTGTTGAGGAAACTCCATACTGTTCTCCACATTGGCTGCACCAATCTGCATTCCCACCAGCAGTGCAGGAGGTTCCTTTTTAAAAAAATATATTTTATTGATTTTTTACAGAGAGAAGGGAGAGGGATATAGAGTTAGAATCATCGATGAGAGAGAAACATCGATCAGCTGCCTCCTGCACACCCCCTGCTGGAGATGTGCCTGCAACCAAGGTACATGCCCTTGACCGGAATCGAACCTGAGACCCTTTAGTCCACAGGCCAACCAACACTCTATCCACTGAGCCAAACCAGTTAGGATATAAATTTTTGAAAATTATTGAATTTGAATCATTTTCAAATGTTTATAAGTTGACTATATTTTCCCCCTTCTCCTTATGTATGAGAAATTTATGTATGTATTTGTTATTCCTTTTGACTTATACAACTTTCTTAATACCACTTTGTCATATTTTTCACAAGCACTTTATCTGGTTTGCCTTTTAACTATAATTAAAGTTTTTACAGATTACACATTTATTTATTTTTAATGCACTGATATCAAGGAAGAAAATTCCCCAATATGATTTAAATTAAAATGTTAAACATCACAAAATACCACTGGTTCTGAGTTTGGAAATTCGTTTTTTTATTTGCAAGTCTAAAGATTTGTTACTTTTCTTTTCTTTCAGTTTTATTAAAAGATCTCTTTAATAAACCCACATGAACTTAATTCTGTCATAGATATAGAAATTTAAAGAACAGAGAATAGGTACAAGGCTGAAAAACGTCTTTCCAAGGGCCTCAAATGGCGTTAAGAATATTACCATCGTTAGTACTGCTGTTACCATTATTACTCTAAAACCTGATATTAGCTTTTGTTTCTCTAGGCACTGCTCTATATATGTAGGCCACAGTTATTCTTTTTTAAAAAAAATTAAATTGAACAATTTTCTACCACCATTTATCCCCCCATACCCTCTTTCACCTCCACCCAGCACCCTACCCCCTACATAGTCACCGCACTGTTGCCCTAGTCCATGAGTTCTCTCATTTTTCCTTCCATGGCCCCTGCCTTCTCACTCTTGGCCCCACCACTCACCGGAGAGCTGTCAGCCCATTCTCTATCTATGAGTCTGTCTTGGGTTTGCTTGTTAGTTTAGTTTATTCATGAGATTCCACATATGAGTGAAATCATATGGTATTTGTCTTTCTCTGACTGGCTTATTTTACTTAGCATAATGTTTGCCAGGTCCATCCATGTTATTGCAAAAGATAAAATATTATTTTTATGGTCAACTAATATTCCATTGTGTAAATGTACCATAGCTGTTTTATCCACTCATCTATTGATGAACACTTGGGTTGCTTGCAAATCTTGACTATTTCAACTAACGCTGCAATGAACATGGGAGTGCATATATTCTTTTGAATTTATGTCTTGGGTTTCTTCATATAAATTCCCAAAAGTGGAAATGAGTCACAAGGCAGCTCCATTTTTAATTTTGTTTTGGTTTGAATCCTCACCCAAGGAGTGAGGATATTTTTTCCATTGATTTTTTTTAGAGAGTGGAAGGGAGGAGGGAGGGGGACAGAGAAAGAGAGAGAAACATCAATGTGAGAGAAACACATTAACTGGTTGCCTTCCACACAGCCTCCCACTGGGGGTGGGGATGGGACCTGCAACCCAGATAAGTTCCCTTGACCAGGAATCAAACCCACAGCCATTTTTAATTTTTTGAGATAAATCTATACGGCTTTCCACAGTGTCTGCACCAATTTGCATTTACACCAACATTCACCAGGGTCTTCCTTTCTCCACATCATCGCCAACACTGTTGTTTGTTGATTAATGCTCGGTCACTGTGACAGGTGTGAGGTGATATCTCATTATGGTTTTAATTTTCATTTCTCTGATAAGTGACACTGAACATCTTTTCATGTTTATGGCCATCTGTACATCCTCTTTGGGGAAGTGTCTATTTAGGCCCATTGCCCACTTTTTAAGTTGGATTGTTTGTATTTCTGGTGTTGAGTTTTACAAGTTCTTTATAAATTTTTGATATTAACTCCTTATTAGATGTGTAAGTGAATGTTTTCCTGTTCAGTGGGTTGTTTTTTTTCATTTTGTTGACAGTTTCCTTTGCTGTGCAAAACTTTTTAGTTTGATGTAGTTCCGTTTGTTTATTTTTCCTTTTGTTTTCCTTACCCAAGGAGATATGTCAGAAAAAATATTGCTACAAGAAATTTCTTTCGGTCCTTTCTTGTGAGGGCTCCCATATAAGTGTAAAAAAAATCAATAAAACCTGTATGCTTTTCTCCTGTTAATCTTATGTTCTTTAATACTTAGGCCCAGCTAGAGACCCAAAGAAGGTACAGGAGAATTTTTCCTCCCTTACATTACTAAAGCTTCCACCTGGAAGTGATACATGTCACTTCTGCTAAGAAGGAATATATATCACACTAGTGACTCGGTGCACAGATTCCTGCACATCAAAAGGAAATTAATTAGAAGAAATATTTTATTATCACTATTTACCCTTTCTCTATAATAGAAGTGTCAATCAAATACACAATCAACAATGACAGATCTAAACACATGCGTGCAGTTGGCGCCAGTGAGAGCTTTATATGTATCACGCATGCACGAGTCAACATTTATTTTTAAATTGCCAATGCATGTCATATGTACCGGCTGGTTGGTTGGTCGGACAGTTGGACAGTCACTTAGCTTTTTATATATAGAGATTTCATAGGACAAGTGACATGGCCATTCCTAACTTCAAGGAGATAGGTAAGTATAATTTTACTGTGTGTTAAGAGAAGAGAAAACCAGGATATTGTGAAGAGCCCTAACAACCAAAGAGACAATCTGGAGGCCCTAAACCCAAGATTTCCTCTCTCTCTCTCTCTCTCTCTCTCTCCCTCTCTCTCTCTCTCTCTCTCTCTCTCTCTCTCTCTCTCTCTCCCTCTTTCTCCTTCTCTCTCTCTCTCTCTTCCTCCCTCTTTCCTTCCCTCCCTTCCTCTCTCTCTCTCCCTCTCTCTCTCAGAGGCTTAGAAGGGGGATACAGGGAGTACTGAAATACTTAAAATACAGCTTATTTAAAATACAAAGAAAAAAGTTCATTAAATTAAAAATTTAACAGAGTAAGGCTTATAAAATCAGAACAGAATCATTACAATTTCCTTAAAACTTCTTTTCAAATAACAACTGTATATTTAATGATTAACTATATAACTTAATATATTCCTGCATCAAACTATTAAATTATAATCCACCATGTTGCTGCATATATTTCAGCTACAAAAAAAGCAATATATATACATCCTATACTTATCTTGCAGAAATGTTGGCAGGCTTCATTAAACAGTACTTAAGTGAATATTTAATGACCAGACCAGTATGTTTATGGCAGCAGAATTTTACTAAAAGGCTTTTAGTTAAGACTGTATAACCCTATCTTGGTCAAATGATAGGAATACATTTTCTACTTAATCTAGTTTGTTCTACCTCTCCCCAGGGTTATCAATGGGAGTTTAATAATCAGCTCTTTATAAGCCACCTCTGGTCCTATAAAATTATGTTTTAAACTTCATTCAGGTAGGTTCCTAAATCATCCCAGACATATAATTACCAATCCTAAAAAATACCTATAAATTTTTTCCTGCTGCTTCCCTTATAAAACATTCTATTATCTCATAAGTATTTCAGATGTACTGTATTAAACAGCTCACTAAACTGCCCTGATTCATTACAAATCATTATTCTTGTTGTAATTTAACCAAAGAGGTATTTTCAATAAGACTGCATAATTTGCCAATTCTTTTCTGTTTTTATATTCTAAAAAACAAGTTTCTCCCACCTGTCTACCACTTCTCTTCAAGTGACTGTATAATCAAGAACCACTCATATGTCACAAATAAACTATCATGCTCAAGACACTATTGGATCAGTATCTACAAGATACATAAATGAGCAGCAACAGAGGGCTCCAGACAAATGAGAATTTCTTCATTTGTTATTTTCCTATCATTAAAGCTACAGAAAATAACACAATTTAATCTGTTTCCAAAAAATGTGTGAATTTTTCTTCAAAACCTCCTCCAAAGGGGGACAAAGTCCTATCTATGTTAGTTGTCTGTACTTGGAATCCAAAGTATTTAAAAACTTTAGCTATGATGCATGTGGACTCAATCATTGCATCTATCCCCAATTCACTTTCATTCTACTACATGACCACGTATGCATTTAGACTTTAAACATCCTCTTTTAATAATTAATTCATTTGTAAGAAATATTGCACAATTTAGAGGACAAACCATTCAACAGATTTATAAAAAGAATCATGTCAATACAGAATGTACCTGTGAGGATGAATCCAGGACCCGATAGGCTCACACACTCTATATAATTCTACTGTTCATACACTATGAGTAGCCTGTGGGGTTCAGAGGAGCCCTCACTCCCTCTCACATGGAACAGTAGTCCCCATAGCTACTAACGTTCCTTTCAGCAGTATGGATATAAGAACATTAACAGTGTTCGAGATCCAAGACAGGGCAAGAGCATGTAGGATATTTTTCAAATAAATTATTCCAAGTAAATTTTCTTTAGAGAAAGTATAAAAACTTACAAATGACCCAGAGTAAGATAAGTAGGTACAATTCCAAGAGCCTGAAGAATAATTCTGAGAATATATTTGAATGACCATTAATATTTTAAACCCCAAGTGTGTTTGCTACTAACCACTACAATTCCTCAATGATATTCTCTAGAACTATTAAGTAGCAGTCAGTAAGTGGATTGCCTGTACTAGAGGACAGAAATTATATTGTGCTTTGCGGAAAAGGGTCTAATAAAGATTTCTGAGCATTATATTTGATGGTTATGGGTTTTTAGAAATCAATAACAAAGAGAAATAAAAAAGGAATTCTAATCCTTTGATCAAAAAACTAACAGCTTCCCAGGAGGGTAAAGCTGCCCAGATGACCACGCTTATAATGTGTGGCCTCCCTTTGCTTTCTTTCCTTTATTAATATTAACCAGCTAATTATGATGATAACACTTGTACTCCTTTCACTTAGAAAATTACAAGATTTTAGGAGCTCTGTACCAAGAACTGGGGAAATGGGAAGAAATAATGGTTAAAATATTACAAATATTTATGAAAAACATCATTTTACAGATCCAAGAAGTTCAATGAAGCTTAGCCTAGCATAAACACAAAGAAATACTTAGGCACATTTTAGCCAAACTATTGAAAGTCAAAAACAAAGAAAATCATCAAAATAAACAAACAAACAAAGATTATACAAGGGAACAAAAGCACAATGACTGGTTAACGTCTCAGCAGAAACAGTACTAGTAATTGCCCTGACTGGTTTGGCTCAGTGCATTAGGCACAGGCCTGCAGACCAAAGGGTCCCAGGTTGTGTTCCGATCAAGGACACTGTGGTTGTAGGCTCCTCCCGCACCTGCATACTGGTCTGGGTGCTTGCAGCAGGCAACCAATCGATGTGTTTCTCTCACATCGACATTCCTCTCTGTCTTTCCCTCTCTTTTCTGCTCTAAAAATCAATGGAAAAATATCCCCGGGTTGAAAAAAGAAAGAAGAAACAATAGAGATCAGTAATGGCATATTCAAATTCCTGAAAGAAAAAGAAAAACCTTTCATAAGAATTCACCATCCAACAAAAATGACCCTTTGAAAATGAAAGTGAAATGAATTTATTTTCAGATAAACAAAGACTGAGAGAATTTGTTGCAAGCAGCTGTGCCCTGTAAGCAATACTAAAGGAAAGGAAGTTCTCCCGGCTAACAGGAAATGCCACTAGATGCTAACTCAATCTGGCAGAGAGAAATGAAGAGCACTGGAAAAGGTAAATGTTAGAGTAAATAGAAGACTATATAAACACACCTTTTCGCTTAACTTTCAGATAAGACTGCATAAAGCCATAATTACAACACGGAACTGTTGGGTGTATAACATATATAATACATCCTAAAGGCCCAGAGCATGAAATCATACTCAGAAGCATGCGGCCCTGAGAGCGAGCCAGCAGGAATGGTGGCGTCACATCCACGTCTCACCCACTGAGGGTACAAACTTGCTGAGTGGGATATCTCTCTGCTCCTTTGCACTCAGGCTCTCTGCAGAATGTGTGCAGTGCAATCAGAGGGAGTGGCACTGCCCATGACCCAACTCTGCGGTGCTGTCCTGTAACTGTTTGTTAGGATAGTCCTGGGTCCTGCCAGCTGTTCCAGGGACTTGGGCACAAGCTACATCTTCCTCATCTTTAGTAATCTCACAGTGTGCACAGAGCCGTCTTGCAAATAGTGAGTTAATAATAAATCTTTTTTAATTTAACGGAAGTGATAGTACAAACAACCAGATATAAAGCCATCGCTTTTACAGTTATCAGAGAATAAGCATCCCTAAAACAAACATTTTTGCACAAAAAAATTTCTCCTCTTAAAAATTAAAAATACTTGTAAGTCTAGAAAAAAAATCCAATCTGATTTTAAAATGCAGTAATTTTGCATAGTATGAGAGAACCAGGTAGTTGGCTGCTCTTCTTTACTCTCATTCATTATTTCAGAGAGGAAGGAAGGAAGAGGGAGAGAAAGAAAGAAACATCAATGATAAATCATTGATCAGCTGCCTCCTGCACACCCCCTACTGGGGATCGAGCCCAAAACCCAGGTATGTATCCTGACCGGGAATTCGAACCATGACCTCCTGGTTCATAGGTTGATGTTCAACATGGCTGAACATCAACCTATGATGTTCTCTTTCACCTTGATCGCTACCCAGGAACACTTGCCAGGCAGTTGGCTGCTCTTAATGTTCTGAAGAAATAACATAAAAAAAGAGTTTGTAAGAAGAAAATTACAGTGACCTTTAGTCTTCCACTTTATCTCTCTGAAAAATGTGTGGGATGAGTGTAAAGTATCATTTTCCTTTGGGGCTTTTCCCTTTATTAGCTAGATGAATTGATATGCAAGGTAACAGTTTTATTCTTTTGAAAGTGAAGTAACATTTGTCTGGTATTTATTGTCATTCTATGTGTAAAGCATTATTCTACCATAAAATAGTAATTCTCCCTCAATAGAAAAAGACACATCCAAATGAGTCAGCTGCTGTGGTACAGGCAGGTGGTAAAACAAGTTACCTAAGTGTCCCTCATGCACAGAGCTCAGGGTTTGTCAGCTGTCCCCAGTTTGTCAATGTGCTGAGGACACTGCAGGTGCCCCCGTAGGCCAGAAAGGAAACTCAGTGGGCCAACAAGAAAGACAGGGCTTCTTCAGGGCAGCTGATCTAACCTAAGAATCAGCTTACAGACATGACTCCAATCATCCAACACAGATCAATTAAAATTAGTGCCAGGGGAGGTCGGGTTTCTGAGCCCTGTGTCACAGCAGACTCCAGATGGGCAAAGGTCCATCCAGGATGACTGGATTTCCTGAGATTATGGAAGCTTGCATCAGAAGGAATGGCAGGTCCGTCTCATTATGGTGGCTAAAGTGTGGAGTTGTGGTGGCCATATCCCCCACCATCTGGAGAAAGCAGCCCGCAACAAGAGAGGGAAGTAGAGGCAAGAGATGGAGAGATCCCTAACAGTGTTCCAAAGCCCAAGCCCAGCTGCATCCCTGCCCTCCACCCCCAACATTTCAATACATTTTTCATTTTCACTAAATTCAATTCAATGTGTGTTTCAGTAGCTCACAGGAAGGAGACATCACAAATTAAGGGCAACACTGGTTCAAAAAGATCAGAACCAAAAACAATATAAAAACGTTGCACCCAGTTACCAAAAATAACTAAGAATAAAACCACAGAGCAGTCATTGACAAGGAAGTGGTATTTGCAAAATAGTAAGTGCAAACACTAGAGACTAACAAAAAAAGTGGATGATATATAATTCAGGGACCCTGTGGGGTTCTGACAGGAGTACCCACAACTGTTCATCTATGATACCAGGAAATGTAAATGATAAAGGTAGTCAACAAAACTGAAAGTATTCTCTGCCTCCAAACTTTGCTATCTTGCAGAACCAATAATCATGAACTTAGGTCTTCAATTTAGTTTTTATGCTCCATGGATTTCAGAACTACTGACTGGCATTTTAAAAAATAGCTTTTACTGTTTTTATGAAAATGACCAAAGGGTCCTGGGTTCAATTCTAGTCAAGGGCATGTATCTTGGCTGCAGGCTCCTCCCTGGCCCAGTCCCTGGTCAGGGATTATGCAAGAGGCAACCAATTGATGTGTTTCTCTTATATTGAAGTTTCTCTCTGTCTTTCCCTCTCTTTTCCACTCTCCCTAAAAATCAATGGAAAAATATCCTCAGGTGAGGATTAACAACAGCAACAACAAAAATTAAAGAACGTTCAGGATACAGTGGGTAGCCACACCTTAGTTGGATGGCAAGGGGTTTTGTTAGGGGTTACAGAATACAGGGTAAAATTAGGTTTACAGTTGTTCTTATGGAATAATACAATAATTAATAAATAACAATACAAGAATAAATTCTGTGTTTCCATATTCACATCTGTAGACTTACTTTTGCCAGTAACTGAGTCTAGGTTTTTAAGGGTCTCGAATTGAATATTGACTTAAAATATACCGATCAAGGACAAGTACCTCAGTTACAGCCCCAGGGCTTGTGCAGGAGGTAATCAATCGATGCCTCTCTCTTTCACATCAATGTTTTTCTCTCTGTGTCTCTCCCACTCCCTCTAAAAATCAATAAAAAATATCCCTGGGTAAGGAATAACAACAACTATATATATACACATAATAGATACTTATATACACTGAGTGGCCAGATTATTATAACCACCTGACATTTTTAGGTAAATTAGACGCACACTGCATCGTATGGGATATGGAATCCAAAGGCCTGTTCGAACACCTTTGCTGTCTACTGTTACCAAGATAAAACGTCTCCAATTCGCACAGGAACACATGGATTGGACAGTTGAGCATTGGAAAAAAGTCATGTGGTTCAATGAATCACGCTTCCAGTTGCATCATGCAAATGGCAGAATGGGAATTTGGCAAAAACAGCATGAAAGCATGCACCCCACATGCATGAGCACAACCCTTCAAGCTGGTGGGGAAAGTGTTATGGTTTGGGGCATGTTTTCCTGGCATGATTTGGGCCCTTTAATTTGTGTGGAACAACGTCTGAATAGCACAACATACCTAAGTATCCTTGCTGATCAAGTTCATCCTATCATGTTGATGGCATATCCCAATAGAAATGGCTTCTTCCAACAAGACAATGCACCATGCCACGGTGCTCATTTTGTGCAGGAGTGGTTTTGAAGAACATGAGGAAGACTTTACCTTGGTTAGGTGTCCCCCACAATCACCAGATCTCAACCCAATTGAGCATTTGTGGGACGAAGTTAAAAGAGCCATCAGGCAGCTGGTTCCACAAACATCAAATCTCACAGAACTGGACAGTGCTATTCATCAGGCATGGTGTCAGATTCCTCGCATCACCTTTCAACATCTCATGGAGTCAGTGCCAAGAAGAATTACCACAGTACTGAAGGCAAAAGGTGGCCCAATGAAGTACTGATGGGGTGGTCATAATAATCTGGCCACTGTGTGTGTATGTGTGTGTCTATATATATAGACATAGATATATAGATACAGATATAGATATAGATATAGATATACATATACATATGCATATCTCCCACGTTCAAAGGCCGTTAAATCACGTTGTTTGCCCATATCTTCAGAAAAAAATCACTTCTACTGTCATGGTATGCAACCTGCTTCCCTATTTACAATGGCCTGGCCCTCTAGCAATTTCAGCGTGAAATTATAGCTAATTTGCCTACAAATGTCAGGTGGTCATAATAATCTAGCCTCTCAGTGTACATACATAATACATGTTGTATGTAGAGTATTATGACAGTGATTTACTAGATGAGCCAGAAAAAAGGAAGATTAAATCAAGAAAAGCCACTTAGTGTCACTAGAGCAATCTGTATGTATGGTAATGGGTATAGTGACAATAGAAATAGAATGTAAAAGTCAACATTAACCCACTGAAGACTAGATACAGGTTATTAAGTGTATATGTTAATAATTTAATTAATAGATATGGTTTCTATCAAGAATTCACTATTGTACAATAAAGTCTATCATATTACACTAAGCTACTAAATATTAAAAATGTTTCTAATGGAACAAATGTAGATATTAATAAGCATAGTCAAATGAGAATATCATTTTTTTCTTTTTAAAAAATATATTTTTATTGATTTCAGAGAGGTAAAGAGAGGGAGAGAGAGATAGAAACATCAATGACGACGGAATCACTGATCAGCTGCCTCCTGCATGCCCCCCTGATCAGGGGTGGAGCCCACAACCCAGGCATTTGCCCTGACCGGGAATCGAACCATGGCCTTCTGGTTGAATTGTTGACCTGTGGATTCCTCATGTACATTACTACCCTCCTTCCCAACACTTTCCCCTACCCTCAAGTGCTTTTATGGAACATTTCCGACATTTCTCTGCCTTACTAGAACCTGGTTCTTTCCCAAGAACACCACTTCTCTTAGAAAGACCCACTCCCTGCAAAAAAGAGGGGTCCAAAAGGTAGTGAGGGACTCTCATGGCTGCTCACACTGGCATCCAGCCCCCGACTTGGTCCTCCTATGCAAACACCTGTACTCCTCTGAGATTCAGAGCATTCAGGCACCCCTCCTAATTGGTACCACACTCAATTATTTCCCTCCTCAATTTTGCCATCATCACAGAAGACTTCAATGTCCAAGCCCAACCTCAAATTGTGTTTGCTTCCTTGACGCCAATAAAAAAACTTCATCTGCTTTAGCAGTCTCACTCTGTAACTACATACGTGGCTGGTCCTTACTTCAAGAATCTTAAACCTCATTACACAAGTCTGGCCAAATCTTCCCATCCTTCCAGTACTCTCACTTCTGTGTTTTTCTTTGACAAATGTAGATATTTGTCATGATGCTCACAGTTCAGTAGAGGAAAAGAGACCCAGGAACAAACTGCAATATCAGATGATGTGCAACAGTAACAGCAGCAGGAGGCTGTACTCTCTATACACATGGCATCCAGAAGGAAAGGAAGAATGCTGAGGGGAAGGAGCCTGCTCGGGGCTGTGTGGGAACTGCAGCAAGGCTAGACAAGCAAAGTTCGCGGAATGTTCCAAATACAAACAGGCACGTGCCAGGCAGCAGCAGTAACAACCTGTGAACCGCGGGCCGGGAGCAGGGTGGCTGCGTTCCACCCTTGCACCACACTGAGGGGCATGTTCACACTGCAGTCTGTCCTCACAAACTGCGGAAGGGGTAACGTTTTTGGTTTTGTTTTACTAAGTAGTTTTTCTACATAAATGAGCGATTTTCCCTTATAAAAGTTTTTATGAGAACTTTTATATCTCATACAGAGCATACCAAGGTCATGTTGCCCAAACCACAATGGCCCATGATGAGATAAGCACAGAGCATGCAAGTGTGTAGGAACTATTATAGCTATTTGATTCTACCATGGCAATTTTACTACATTTTACAAAAGTACTAGTCAGCAATGGATTGGGGGGGGGGGGGGGGAACTGGCCCTTCACACAGAAAATTTATGGAGCAGTGACCTAAACTCTGATCATAATTAGAAAGCCTATATAATAAAAGCTTAATATGCTAAGTGTCCAGTCATCTGGTCATCCGTTTAACCAATCAAAGCGTAATATGCTAATGACATGCTAAGGCCACTCAACTGCTCACTATGATGTGCACTGACCACCAGGGGGCAGACAGTTGACTGGTTGCTATGACATGAACTGACCACGAGGGAGCAGATGCACTAACCGGTAGGTTAGCTTGCTGCTGGGGTCCAGCCGATCAGGACTGAGAAGATGGACCAGACACGCCCCAAAGCCCTCCCACATTCCCTCCCAGACTGGCCAACCTCCTGTACCCCTCCCTGGCCTCAATCATGCACCGGTGGGGTCCCTCGGTCTGGCCTGCACCTTCTCGCAATCCAGGCCCCCTTGGGGGATGTCAAAGAGCTGGTTTCAGCCTGATCCCACATGCCAGGCTAAGTGACCCCACTGGTGCATGAATTTGTGCACCGGGCCTGTAGTGGTTATGAAAAGTTACAATGTCCATCCTTTCTACTTGTGTCTGTTTTATAGGCAGTGCCAGTAACCAGGACACAAGGTGCTAAAAAAACTATACAGGTTTTCCATGTCACTTTCTAAATCCCCTTGAGTCTGCTGGTGTGAAGAATCCGAGGACACAGGAGCAGGAGACACCCCACCCTGCTTTGCCCTGAACTGTTTATCATATTTTTACTATTGCATTCCTTTCTCTCTTCCCTAGAGGACTTGAAGAGAACTCTGGATAAAATGTAGTTAAATTCAAAAGATAATTGAATTTCTCACTGGCCTTAAGATAGTTTATCAGCATTCCTGGGCTTAACAAAAAAGAAACAGACTCAACACTTCCCATAGATTCCACTGGGATCTAATTCTTCTTGCTAAGGCCTGCAAGAAGACAGTGTGCTTAAAACGTAGCAATAAATGAGCACTAGTAGAAGAGGAAGGAAGAGAGGGAAGAGTCTAGGCATGAGTGTCCATTTGGTTTTATCTGTATCCATTCACAGGGAAGAGTCCATTTTAATATTAGCCTTGGCACAGATAACAGGTGCATGGAGTGGTTACAGCTACTTGCACTCCATCTGAAGGAGAACCCTGGACAAGGAGCCCCAGAGACTGTGCTTTGGTGTCTCAGAGAACCACTCTGAGTCCCCCTTCACTCTCTCCTCTCACCTCCCAGACCCAGTGCTGGCACCTCTGGTTTCATCCTGTTGCCTGGGTTGAACTCTCTGAATCTTGATTTCAGCCTCACCCTGAGTATCATCTTTTTAACAAATTATTCAGGTCAATCTTTGCCTTCCACAAGCTACTTCTGATCCACTTCAATATTTAGTCTAAGACCCTGGAAGCTCCTGCCTATCCAAGAGACACATTTGGAGAATAGGCTGATACTGTGAAACCAACTTGAAGACTGTGCTAATGTAATACTGTGTTAAGCATTTCTCATGGATTATCTCTACTTTCAAACACTACAATAATCTTGTGAGATAAGCACTATCCCTATTTTCTACCTGAAGAAATGGAGTGTCAGAAAGGTGACTAAGGCTGTACACACCCTAGAGTGTGCATGTGTGTGCACACACACACACACTTTTAATAAGTGGACATGGGATATGTGAGTAGCAGAGGATATGTGAGTAGCAGAGGAAGTACTCTAACCCAGGTCTATGTGAACCAGAGTCTAGACTGCCAACTCTGGTAGAGACACTTACATTTTATTTTTTAAATATATTTTTATTGATTTCAGAGGGAGAGGGAGAGGGAGAGGGAAAGGGAGCCTACAACCTGGGCATGTGCCCCTGACCAGAATTCAACGCAGTCAGACATTCTATCCACTGAGCCAAATTGGTTAGGGCAAGACGCTCACATTTTAAAACAAATGTAAGTTAAAGGCAGAAGCAATTCCTGACCTTAAGCATCCTGCTGGCCATGGCCATGGGCATCTGCTTACTCCATGCCACAGGTGCTGGATGGCAGAGAAGAGTGCAGAGCAGAATTGTATGAAAACAGACTGTTTATAATAAAATAGCTAGTTATTAGTAATAAAACTCAAATGTCCCCCTCACTTTCCTACTCAAATCCATGTTATGAGCCTTAAAGACCAGCTAAAATGGCACCTATCTGTGAGCCACATCCTGAAAGAACTGTTTTCTCCTTTTCTATTTGTGTATATTGTGGTGTTTACCACAGTGAGTCACAGTCCACTTCCCTGCTAGACTATAAACTTACCAAGGGCTGTATCTGACTCTTCTTGCATCCCTACCATTGTATCTGGCACATAGTAGGAACTCAGTAAATGTTTGCTGAATGAATACATTAATTAAAGAAGTATTCTCCTAATGTGCATTATCCATCTAGTGTTGGTGACTACCAAGCTTGAAACAGACCTCTAAAATGCTCACTTCAAAAACATAATATAAATGTCAATATGTTCTTAACAGGAAAACAGTTTGATAATCGGAGAATGATCCCTGGAAAAATCATTGGGGTGTTAAATATTTCATCAAATAACTTCAAAGTAAAAACAATGAACACCACAGTTACAAAGTATTTTCAAAACAAAACAAAAGGAAGCATATGTTCCCTGAATCAGATTCAAGACAAGATCTGAACTTCTGCTATTTCACCACTTTCTTTGAAACTAATAGTTTTCTGTTTGGGTAATTTCATGGAGTTTTTAAAGTGTCATTTTACATAGTGGGTTGTGAGACTTAAAAACTTAATTTCACCTCTGAATTATTCTAAATGCTAGTTTAGGGGAAAAAAACCATAAAATTTTATCTCTGCTAAAAATATACTATATAATTCAATTCTCATGTTATAGTTAAAAATCTAGATGTGGTTAATTATCCACAGGAGGAGAAAATCAGCAAATTCATAATTTGGAATTAGATTTTCACTCCTATTATAAGAAGTAATTATGTAGTAGAGCAAGTAATGCTCAACACTAATTCATGAAAGCAACACTAAATGTCAATACAAAGATTTCATGAATAGCAATGGGGCATAGTGACCCGACAGTGGATGTGCCCATGCAATCTAAGAATCCATAACAGGCAATACCGTGAACTGTTTCAGTGTCAGGGATAACCTTCGGAACTCTAAAAGAGCAGATTGCAAATGTTTCAGGGAGTCAATTTATGAAAGATAAGAAATGCAGAGTTGCAACATAAAAGCCTTGAATGAGCTTGAACATTAAAAAAAAGAGAGAGAGGGAGAGAGGACATATCAAGACAATTGAAAAAATGGAATGTAGACTGTATATTTGTTAACAGCATTTATCCAGATTAAACTCCTTGTGTTATATTATATAGAAGAATGCCCTTGTTCTTAGGAGATGTCCACAAAGGACTTAGGATTCCTAAAAGGTTCATTAAAAAAACAAAAGCTTGGTACACGCACATGTAAGGAAGAAAGGAAAAGATGTGCAAATGCGGCAAAGTATTAACAACTGGGAGATCTAGATAACGGTGATCACTGAATCATTCTTTATACTTTCGGATAAACTTGACTTTTTCCAAAATAAAACCCTAGGGTTAAAAAAATTCAGGGAGAGGTGTGACCTCATGCTACAAGGCATTGTTTCAAGATCAATGGGACACTTCTAGACATTTTTTTTTAATTCGGAGGCGGAGGGACCATAGAGGAAAACCATTATAATATTCTTAAAAATAATGTAAGTACAAACAATAAAAAGAGATGCCTACATTAAAGGATGAATATCAAATAGTGTTATAATTCTTTAAAGCTTTTTAAATAACAGGTTAAGGCACAGCGCTGAGGATTTTACCATTTTCTTTTGTTTTAAACCATGTTCTAGAGAAGAACCACTAACATATTTGAGAGCCTATACATTCTGCTTTATAAAAACCATCTAATTTAACCATCACAACAAGTATGTCTATAGCTGGTATGACCCCAAACTGAAAGAAAATAAAAGTAAGAAAGTAAAACTCAATGAGGTAAAGAATGTACATGCAAATTCACAGAGTAAATGGTGGTTTGCACTCAAGTGTGTGTAACTTCACAGGCTAGGGTCTTTCCCATATGGTATACTAGAGGAACAATGAAACAAGATTGCTTATTCTCAAGAGTTTTATTGAGAGACCACATCTACCACCACAGCTAATTTTTCATAATTGCAACAATAAGTGGTATATTTCTATTTTTCCACCAAAAAGAATCACCTTCCAAAACAGAAAGCCTACAATAAGCTTAAAGAAAATTTAAACCCCAAACTTTCAATGTTAATTACATAAACATTCTAAAATAGATTGTGTATGACTTCTGTGAATTTAAAAAGATATACATACTGATAAGAAGTAATTACTAAGAGTAGAAATGGATTTGAAAAGAACAAAAGTAGAATATTTCCTTTTCATTTGGATAGAAATGCTCTCTCAACTGTATCCTGTACTCCCTCCCAGTGTAGATGGTGAATCTAATTTAAGCAATCATTCATATGCGAAGGTCTATCACTATGAATATGCATTAGGTTACTGTGGTGTCTTTAAGTCAGCAATAACCATGGGGTATTAACAAATGTAAAGCAATTTGCTCCTATTCTAAATGGCCCATGATGACAAGTTCTTATGGTGACTGTATTTTAAGTTTTCCTGTCTTATATTAAAAACGATCATCAAACACTATTTGTAGTGCCCTTTACCCAATCTTCTAAATCACTGCTTCTAAACCGTGGGTCCTCAATCAGATAACCATGCAGATAACTGATCAAGAGCAGGAATAAACAAATTAGGGTGAGAGTCTCCATTTAAAAAGGTACATTAGCCTCAGTGCACAGTATGATTTTAAGTTTAGCCAACCAGAGAATATTTCCAATTATTTCCTAGTTATTGCATATATCACAGGTTGTGTTTTTCTGGGCAAATGACAAATAAAATACTACTTTATAGCAGTAATTTTCTTTTTAAAATATACTTTTATTGATTTCGGAGAGGAAGGGAAAGGGAGAGAGAAAGAGAGATGGAAACATCAATGATGAGAGAGAATCACTGATCAGACGCTTCCTGCTCATTCCACACTGGGAATTGAGCTCACTGGCCAGGTATGTGCCCTGGCCGGAATTGAACCATGACCTCCTGAGATCACCAGCCAGGCTATAGGAGCAATTTTCAACCTTTTCAACTCAGAGTTGAAAATGGCACAGAGAAACTAAATATTTTTTGCCAATCTGACCAAAAAATAGGTATAATTTTGGTCACTGATGGCTTTGTGGTGTTGGCTGCTGTCATTGCTTAAATCTGACCATCTAAGGAAAAGGGCTCAGTGCCCCTGACTAGTCAGGTATTGCATGTTTTAAAATTCTTATGGCACACTGGTTGAAAATCGCTGCTCTATAGCAACTATTCCTTTCATACCTTCTCCAATACTGAAATCATCTGAAAAATGTCACCATTAGTAAGCAAAATCCATAATTCAGTCAGACTTACCTGAGGCACGCCTCGTGAACCGGTTTATTACTGCAGCTAAAAGAAAAAAAAGGCAGAATAGTATTAGATAAAAATCTCATTCAGCCCCAGTCATTAAAAGAAACTGAGTTGGTAAGTGATCCCATTAAGATGAATATAAAAAAAGTGAATAAATAATAAGGAGGAAATATCACAAATGTACAAAAATTAAATGTTTAAATTTACTTGTAGCTAAAGAAATACAAATTAAAATATTTCACCTGTTCAATCAGTTTAAACACTTTAAAAAACCCTAGTTATAGACAGCTTAATCTACTTAACTGAAGACAGTGTAAATCTACAGAATATTTTTATAAGTTGGAAATTACATCAAGTGCCATTAAAGGTTTGTGCTCTTTAATAGAGTAATTCTATTTTAAAAGATTTATCCAAAAGAAATACCATGAGAGAAAGAGAAAAACAATGTATGAATATAACTTCAGCAGGATAGTTTTTACAACGCCAAAAAAATTAGGAAGCAAAATTTAAAATGTCCATGTATACTGAAGTCGTTACTAGGTGAAGGACAACATATCCTTGATATTCTCAAATTTAAGATATGTGGTTTTGACAATTTTTGTGTAACCCCAAGGTCCATGACATGCAAATCTGTATATCGTGAGCTGCAATTTCAGGCTAGTGCATGGGAGTGTACCACTCAACCCGTAATCCTTATGGGCCCAGTCCCCAACTCAACTCAGCTCTGTGGTTTCTTCTTGGTTTTGGTTTTAGTTATCTCAAGCTGTGAGGCTTTTAAAAACTTTATTTCTTAAGAGAAGCAAAAATAAGTTTATTGTCCATATTATTTACATACAGGACATCATGCAGTACACAATAAATTTAGTAGCAGAATGTCATGGGCCAATTACTTTTTAATACTTAAATATTTTCAAAACAGTAATTATAAAATTTTTTACATTATGGAAATAGATTAAGTAAAAGTAAGACTTAAAAATTTAATCAGCAGTATGGTTATACTGCATGAAAAATCTGTATGCATAGGAACAAGTATGAGGAGAAAACTATGTCAGATGTTTTTACATGAGTCCTTGCAACTATGCCATATTACTGATGAGGCTCAGAGATATTAATTTGCTTTAGATTACACAGACCCCTGTGGCAGAGCTGCAGAATTTGAACCTAGGTCATCTAGCACTAAAATACTGCCTCACAATGAACTCTCAGAAAACTAAACTAAAAAAAAAAAAATCCCACTTATCATTGCAACAATAACAACAACAAAAATACCCTGGAATAAACTTAAAGAAGGAAGTAAAAGACCTATACTCGGAAAACTAGGACATTGAAAAAAATAAACAGAAGAAGATACAAACAAGTGGAAATATATACCATGTTCATGGATTGGAAGCATTAGCATCATTAAAATGTCCATACTACCCAAAGCAATCTATAGATTCAACACAACCCTATTAAATATCAAAGGCATATTTCACAGACCTAAAACAAAAATTACAAAAATTTATATGGAACCAGCCCTGACTGGTTTGGCTCAGTGGATAGAGTGTCGGCCTGCAGACTGAAAGGTCCCAGGTTCGATTCCGGTCAAGGGCATGTACCTTGACTGCGGGCACATCCCCAGTGGGAGGTGTGCAGGAGGCAGCTGATCGATGCTTCTCTCTCATTCATCAATGTTTCTAACTCTCTCTCTCTCTTCCTCTCTGTAAAAAAATCAGTATTAAAAAAAATTTATATGGAACCAAAAAATACCCCCAATAGCTGCAGTAATCCTGAGAAAGAAGGACAAAGTTGGTGGCAGTATAATACCGGATATCAAACTACACTTAAAGCCAGTAATCAAAACAGCCTGGTATTGGCACAAGAACAGGCATATAGATCAATGGAACAGAACAGAGACCCCGGAAATCAACTCATGCCATTACGGTCAATTAGTATTTGACAAAGGAGGCAAAAATATAAAATGGAATAAATAAGTGGTGTTGGGAAATTGAACAGGTATATGCAAAAAAAAAAAAAAAAAGAAAAGAAAAGAAAGAAGAAACTAGATCTCTAACTTATGCCATATACAAGAATAAATTCAAAATGAATAAAAGACTTAAATGTAAGACACAAAACCATCAATTCCTAGAAGAAAACATAGACAGCAAAATATCTGACATCTCTAGCACAATTTTCATCAATACATCTCCTAGGGTAAGAGAAACAAAGGAAAAATAAACAAATGGGACTACATTAAATGAAAAAGCTTCTGCACAGCAAAAGAAACCAGCATCAATACTGAAAAGGGAAACCCACTGTATAGAAGAAAATATTCGCCAATGATAATTCTGATAAGAGATTCATTTCAAAAATATATGAAGAACTCTTAAAACTCAACAAAAGGAAGACAAAAAAAATCCAATTAAAAACAGGGCAAAGAGGGATTAAAAATGGCGGCAGTTTAGGCAGACGTGTATAGTGCCTTGTCCCAGAGCAGATAGGGAAAGCAGCTGAAACGAGTAGCTTCCAGCCCGAATTGGCAGTGGAGATCGAGCTGGGAGACAGCCTGCAGCTGGATAAGACAGAAGACTCCTGAGAGAGGTAAATTCAAGGCTTTGGGAAAGATATTTTACCAGACCTTAGCACTGAGGATCGGAAAGTCTCCGCACAGCACTGGCACCAGCACCCAGCTGCGTCTCCTGAGACCGGCGGCGCAGCGGAAAGTGGGTCCGTGGAACTGCTGGTCAGCAGGGGATTCTCGATCCGGCTTCACAATCAGGAAAGGGCTGGGGCGTGCGGGCAGGAGAGAAGGTGCCCCCTCGAAGTGGATTCTACATCTGGGTCCACAGTAAAGACTGAAGCGTGCCAGCAGGAGAGGCACACGCGCGGCCGCAGCCTCTCCCACCTCTGTGGTCGGAGTCTAACTGCACTGAGCCCCACGCATAAGGCATTGTAGATACAGACATTTACCTGTGGCTGGAGTGTGGGAGAGGGTGCTGGGTTGTGGCATCTGGAGAGAGAGGGGGGTCCAGGAAAGGTGGCAGCGAGTTTGGTGCTGACTCATGCAGTTTGGTGCTGACTCACGCCGGAGCCTGGGACCTAGGCAGCCATTGTGCCCTGAGGAGACAAACCCTCCCTCCAGTATCCAGGCAACTAATACAGCCACACCCAGACTCTACCCTGAACTGTAAAAAGGATTCTTTTTAAAAAACACAACCTAGATACTGCCGGCTTTTAAATCAGGACTGGTTTACGACACAGAGGAGCAGTGAATTGCAGGAAACTTCCATACTCTCCTGAATAGCTGACAAGACTAAGACGCACCAATCAGAAGAACAGAAGAAGTGAATGACCCTCACTACTGCACATTTTTCTCTCTTTTTTTAATTTTTCTTTTTTTAAAAAAATTTTCTTTTTCTTTTTTTCCATTAAGAAACAATTTTTTTGTCTTTTTTCCTCACTTGATTTTATCTTTTTAATTATTGTATCTTTATTTTTAATCAATATTATTACTACTACTATTTTTTTTCTTTTTCTAAGAGTCATTTTATTTTACCTTTATATTATTTTGAGATTAGTGTTCTTCATTCTATTTTCAGATTTCCTATAGCATCATTTTATTATACTAGGGTTTTTTATAATTTTTGGTGAGACTGTCTCGCTTTTCCTTTTTGTTTCTTGGTTGTATTTTGCTTATTTTTTTTAATTCTGTTTCTCCTTACCTTGTTAGATGTTAATTGTTAATTGATTGATTAGTTGATGTACTCCATTCATCTCTAGGTCTTTGTAGATGTCATTTGTTGCTACTAGTAGTTATTCTATTTGAGTTTTCTCCCCATACAATCTCTTCCCCCCTTCTATTTCATTCTTTTTTTTATTGCTCTTACCTTTTTTTTTTTTTGCTTTGCCTTCCTTTTCCCAAATTTGTTCTGGCACTCCCTTTCTCCTTTCTTTTCTTCTTTTTCTTTCTTTTTTTACTCCCTAACTCTCTTTTCTATAGTGGTAAACGTTAGTGGGTTATAAGTATCGTGAATACATTTGGGTTCAC
Organism: Murina feae; assembly: GCA_004026665.1. Lineage (NCBI taxonomy): Eukaryota > Metazoa > Chordata > Mammalia > Chiroptera > Vespertilionidae > Murina > Murina feae. Next base: position 608 of record PVJC01016201.1, on the reverse strand, counting down.
ATCCTTGTGCATTGTGCCTTGCTGTGTTGTATTTTGTGCCTTTAAATCAATACAGGAGAGAAAAAACTATATAACCAAATACCCAGAGAAGATAGATCATAGGGAGACAAAGAAACAGCCCGCATATGAAAGAAAAACAGGCATCACCAGAAAGGGAAGTAAATGAAATGGAAGCAAGCAACTTGTCAAGGAAAGAATTCAGGGAAATGGTCATAAGGTGGATGAAAAGAATGGAAGACAAATTTGACAGTATGTGTAAGAACTAAGAGGAAATGAAGAAGAACAAAGAGGAAATGAAGAAGAACCAAGAGGAAATGAAGAAGAAGCAAGAAGAAATGCAAAACGACATCACTGCTATGAAGAACTCAATAGAAAGCATCAAGAGTAGACTAGAAGAAGCAGAGGACTGCATCAGTGAGCTAGAAGACAAGGTAGAAAAAAATATCCAAGCAGAGCAGCGCCTAGAAAAAAGAATTAAAAAGCAGGAGGAGAGCCTAAGAGAACTTTGGGACAACACAAAACGAAACAACATATGCATAATAGGGGTGCCAGAAGGAAAGGAAACTGAGCAAGGAATAGAAAACTTGTTTGAAGAAATAATGACAGAA
>PVJC01016200.1:0-34016 GCA_004026665.1 Murina feae | reverse complement strand
GCTAAAAGAGTTCATCACCACCCAACCAGTATTATATGAAATGCTGAAAGGTATCCTTTGAGAATGAGGAAGAAGAAAAAGGAAAGTAAAAATTATGAACAACAAATATATATCAACGAGTGAATCTAAGAATCAAGTGAATAAAAAAATCTGATGAACAGAATAAACTGGTGAATAGAATAGAATCAGAGGCACAGAAAGGGAGTGGACTGACAATTTTCAGGGGTTAAGGGTGTTGGGGATGCGTGAAGAGACTGGACAATAATTGTACACCTATGGATGAGGACAATGGGGGGGCAAGGACAGAGGTTGGGGTAGGAAATGGGAGGAGGGGAGCTATGGGGGAAAAAAGAGGAACAACTGTAATAATCTGAACAATAAAGATAAAAAAAAAGAGTAAGGTACAGGTCACATGCATCAGGAAATATAAAGCAAAGCAGACTGCCTGCTTGGTGTGTGTGTACATCAGACCATGTGCGTGCACCCTTCTGCATAGAAGTAAAGATGTTTGCCTTGCTGCCTGGCTCCTGAGTGTGCTTCTTGTTCTACCAGAACCTCTAAATTGTGGGGCTTGCCTTATTTCTTACAATTTGGGGGCTTGTCTGGGATACTGTTTGTCATCACAGGTAAATTGAACCCCTCTTCTAAAGAGGTGCACTGCCAAGTTGCATTGGCCTCGGTGAGGAGGGACAGCCAATTATGATTTCAGGATCGAGAGTCAGCCGGCAATGCATGAGGGGCCCAAGAAAGACTCACAGCAATCAGATAACCTCACGCATGAACCAAGGTGGGAAATTTGACTGAGTAATATTTTGGTGATTGTATATCCTCAAAGGTCAAGTGTATGTGACTGGGATGTGTCTTGGACATAAAGCGAATGCAGAGTTCTGATCTGTGGTTCTGTTCTCCTGCAAGGTAAGTGGCCAGAGAAGCACAAGGTAGATCTCAGGGGTACGAGAAACCTTCAACATGGGGGGTTGAGTACATAGTCACAAGGGACCTGCTGAGGATGGGAAACAGAAACTCTAGGCCTAGGGAATACATTCCCCCAAAATAGTCCATTGGAAGAATGCTGAGATTCTGGGGAGGGACAGTTCCCGAACCAGGGACCGAAGACATTGCTCTGCTTTAGTGGTTCTTAATGCAGGGGATTTAGTGTTGCACAGGATTGTATGAGAGTGTTTGTTGATGTTTTATGGCTCTTTGTTGTTTGTTTAATTTCTTTAAGATGGGGCAAGTCCCACTTTGGGGGAAGCCCAATTGTGTGTGGTGAGGCTGAACATGTGACAGAGATTGCAGAAACACTTACAGCTGACAAAAATCCTTATTCTTGGGGATTCATCCTGCTCTCCCTGGCAGGGTGTTGGCCCACCAGAAACTCTTAGCTAGTGAGATTTCTGTCTGTGTGTCTGTAATGTAATGTTGACTTTCTATCTTTTAGGGACTTTAGTTTGCTCTTCCCTAGTTCATGAATATAGGGAACCCTCCCTATAGGCTTTGTGCCACTCAGAACCAAAGATCATTTTACTGTGCTGGGTTAAGATTTTAAGATTCTAATGCAGCTTTGAAAATGGCTTTTAGATTTAAAAGCTGCAGAATAAAAGGAAGCCTTTGCAAAACTTGTGCAGGTGCTCTGAAAGGGCAGGGAGGAGGAACTTGCAAAGCCCCACTCAGCATCACGTCCATTAAACATCCAGCATGCATTGTTGGAATTACAGGGCCCTTGGTGGTCCAGCACCTGCCTGTGATGTCACAAACCTGCACAGGCTGGCAGAAGCAGAACTGAAACTATGGGGCGGGCACAGCCTGAGCCCTTGCAGCAAGAGAATGAGTGGGTGGTAGGTGTGTCCTCCCAGCATTTTCTCTACAATTCAAATTATAATAATGTATTAGCCAGATTGAAAAGGATTAATTCTGTGTTCTAGACCAAATATTTAGTGTTAAAACTGGCTTAAGCTTTGATAATCTTTAAATTGGGTATTTAACTGAGAGATAACTTTGTGACACACCAAGAACCCTGAGATGACACAAAGATCTAGTCTCTCCCTAAAAAAAAATATTTTTGAACTAAATTAGACCAATACAATATACTTGAAATTAAATAATAAATTAAGCTATGCAGGCTGGGTTGGACAAGATAAAGGGCAGTTCTTGAATGAGGATGGACCACATTTCAAGGTTGGCTCCTGAGTCCCAGGGGCAAATGACTCTGAGCCAGATTAGCTTGTCCTTTCCTTGAACAGAAAGGGCAATCATGTTAACAGCATAAAAGTCCAGTCACTCAAGAGGAGACTGACTGTGCTCTCTATTGGAGGAAGGGGGAAGTCCTCCTTCTTCCTGTAAAGGCAGAAAAGCCTAAAAGAGAACAAGGGCAATGAGACCCTTGTACTGCCTTGCCCTCCCTATTTGACCCAGGGACCAGATGAGGGAACAGCTAAGATGGTGATTTACAATACTAGCCCCCACCTCGGGAGGAGAACTATCTTGATAAGGCTCCAACCACCATGATGCCACTGCCACCACAATACAAATAGAAGTAGGATATAAAGAAATGAATGCCTGGGTGGAGTGAATTAAATATTCTGTATGATCTAATCTAATAAAAGCGTAATATTGAAATTGACCATTTCTTTGGGATGCCTAAGCCACACCCACTAGCCAATTAGAGCGATTGCATGCAAATTAACCCAGCCAAGATGGAGGCCAGCACTAATGGAGCTGCTAGAGTAAACAGGCAGCTTCCATTGAAGCAGGAGTAAAACTGTTTGCCGGCTGGGCTTCTCCCAGCTCCAGGCAACAACATATTTGCAACATTATCTCAATTATAGAAACCTCAGAGCAATGGAGGAAACTGCCTGCCTAGAGTCTACTAAGGCAACATTCTTTCAATTTTAGAAGCCACGAGCTGAAGCAGACAGGAGGTTTCATTACCTGCCTAGGCCTCGGCTTAAAGGAACAGTGTATCAATTATAGAAGATAAACCCCAGAAACCTGCTTCCAGCCAGCCTTGCTGGGACATTGGGTCAATGGGAGCTGTGGGCAGCCTGAAAGCCTGAAAACAGCCATCAGCCCCTCACGAACACTGGCCAGGTACCCCAGTAGGAACCCAGAACCTGAAGGGACTTGTGGGCAGCCTGAAAGCCTGAAAATGGCCCTCAGGCCCTCACCCAGGCTGGTCACACCCCAATGGAGTGAGGAATCCCACTCGGGGCTTGGCCAGCCTGAAAACAGCCATCAGCCCCTCACCCAGGCTGATCAGGCACGCCAGCAGGTGGACATCCCCCAAGGGGTCCCAGACTGTGAGAAGGCACAGGTTGGGCTGAGGGACCTCCGGAGTGCACAAATTTTTGTGCACCGGGCCCCCAATCCCTAAATAAACGTGACTGTTATGCTTGCACAGCAGGAAAGATAGAGGCCCAAGTGGTCCCATTTCCATTCAGATGGACCTCAGACAGTAATGGAATAGAATGTATGTGCTTGCCTTGTAGCAGGAGGAAACTGCCTGGGGAAATGCTTCTTATAAGACTATTGCCCTATTGTTCCCATTCAACAGAGGTAAACAGCAAGGACCCCCCAAAATGATCCAGCCCAATGTAAACTATACCTCCTGCCTCTCAAGGGGGGAAACAGTGCTCAGAGTTTATGAGAAATTTATCCAGATGCATAAATGGCTGAGTATCCTCAGAAGGCAATCATACTGCAATGTTGCTACCCTGTGCTGATGTCTGGTGGTGTTATGGGGAACCCTTACTTGTGGCTTTCCCCAGCAAATGGAGTGGAGCTTGCACTCTGATACAATTGGCTATCCCTTTGACTTTGGCATATTGTAAACCTTTATTAATGGACAGATAGACTATGAAGAGGAGAGAGAGTCCAGGTGGCTTCTTTGATCCCCATGTATACACAGATTCCATTGGGTTCCAGGAGGAGTGCCAAAGGAGTTTAAGGCTAGAAATCAGATTGCCACAGATTTTGAATCTGTCCTGTGCTGGTGGCCCACTGTAAACAAGAATGTGGTTGGATTAATTATGTTTACTATAACCAGCAAAGACTTATTAACTATACTCAAGATGCAGTTATAGGTATAAATGAATAGCTAGATGCCAACAGCAGGGTGACCTGGGAGAACAGGTTGGCCTGGGATATGATTCTGGCAGATAGAAGAGGAATATGTGTAATGTTGGGGGCCAGTGTTGTACATTCATCTCTGACAACACAGCAGACAGACTGTCACTGAGGCCCTAAGGCATTGGCAGCTTTAGTAATGAGTGATCTGGAACTTGAGAGCAAGGGTCCTTTCTCTGATGCACTAGAGCAATGGTGTCCACATTCACCTCTTTGATTAGAAGTTACAGTGATGGGATGTTACATCATCTCATGTATGGGAGGGTCTTATCCAAAGGTTAATTGAAACCACATTGATCAAACAACAAGTTAGTCTTCTCCTAGACACTGTAGAGCATGAAAGTCAATGAATGTCAGCCGAGTTTGAAGGGAAGTGTTTAAATAAAGGAAAGGGGGGAATTGCAAGAATAATAAATCATCTTTTCTGTCAAAGAACAGTTTAGACAGCTGATATTTTGGATTGCATAACTTGGCAGCCACTATGTTGGCCACATGGCTTGTAGCTATCCTGGAGGCCACCATCTTGAAATGGCAAAGGCCAACCCATCCCTTTGAATTAGCCAATTGGGAAAGACTGTGTACCTGAGCTCCAATCAAGACTAAGAGACATATCACACGCATCAGGGAATACAAAGCCAAGCAGACCACCTGCTTGGTGTGCGTATGCTTCTAGACCATGTGCGTGCACCCTTCTGCATAGAAGTAAAGATGCTTGCCTGGCTCCTGAATGTGCTTCATTTCTACCAAGACCCCTGAATTAGGGGTGCGGGGGGGGGATTCACCTTATTTCTTACCTATCCAAATATATAAAGAACCTATTTAAACAATCCAATTAAAAAGTGGGTAAAGGATCTAAATATACAGTTCTCTAAAGTGGACATATATATGTCCAAGAGACATTTGAAAAAATGCTCAGTCACTATCATCAGAAAGATGCAAATTAAAACAACCATGAGGTATCACCTCAGAATGGCTACCATCAACAAATCAACAAATCAACAAATGACAAGTGCTTGCAAGCATGTGGAGAAAAGGAAACCCTACTAACTGCTGGTGGGAATGTAGACTGCAGCAGCCATTATGGAAAAAAATATGAAGTTATCATAAAAAATTAAATATGGAACTGCCATTGGAATATATCCTAAGAAATCTGAAACACCAATCAGAAAGAATATATGCACCTCTATGTTCATAACAGCACAATTTATAATAGCTAAGATCTGCAAAATAGCCCCAGTTCCATCACTAAATGAGTGAATAAAAAAGCTGTGGTTCATTTACATGCAGCAGTAAAAAAGCAGTATCTCATCAACAACAAAAAAATATATTAAGAAAAAAGAAGGATCTCTTACCCTTTGAGACGAATAAGCTAAGTGAAACAAGCCAGTCAGAGAAAGACAAGTATCACATGATCTCATTCATATGTGGAATCTAATGAGCAAAATAAACTGATGAACAAAATAGATCCAGAGACATAGAATCATGAAACAGACTGTCTAATCTCTGGGAGAAGGTGGGGGTGAATGGGTGGTTGGGAAGAGATTAACCAAAGAATTTGTATGCATGTATGCATAACCCTTTGGCACAGATAATAGGGTGGTGAAGGCCTGGGGCTGAGGACGGGGTGGCTTAGAAGAGATCAATAGGGACAAAAAGGGGACATATGTAATACTTTCAACAATGAAGGTTAAAAAAAAACACACACACATAATGGTGCAAACTGTTAAAGGCCTGGCAGTCATGGAAAGGTGCTGACTAAAGCCAACAGAAATGGGGACATAATACAATTTTTAAAAAAATATATTTTATTGATTTTTTTACAGAGAGGAAGGGAGAGGGATAGAGAGTTAGAAACATCGAAGAGAGAGAAACATCGATCAGCTACCTCCTGCACCCCCTCTCCCACTGGGGATGTGCCCACAGCCAAGGTACATGCCCTCGACCAGAATCAAACCCTTTCAGTCCACAGGCCGACACTCTGTCCACTGAGCCAAACCGGCCAGGGCATAATACAAGTTTTTGAGCAGAGGAATTACATCTTCATCCTGACAGGTTTACAGATCCTCAGGTTTCTTGAGAAAACAAAGGTGAAAGAAGAAAGTTCCTCTAGCAATTCAGGATAAAGATGGAGCAGGCTTAGACAGAGGTGGAAGCAATAGATGTGTTGAGCGGTTTTGAGTCTGGATCTACTTTGAAAAGAGAAGTACACAATTGACTAATATTAAAATGTTTTGATTTTTCTCCTGCATCACTGGCTGCTCTTTCTCAATTTCCTTTGCTGCCCTGTATGATGTTTAACCTCTAAATGTCCTCATGTTCAAGCTTCAGTCTTAGTTTTTATTCTATTTTTTGTGTATATCCCTATTCTATGGGATCTCATTTTGTTCAGCAGTTTCAAATAACACCTACCTGCTGATAGCTACCCTAACCACTCAGACTTTAATGTTTTCCCAAAATCTACACTGCCATATTTACCCAAATGATATCTGCTACATGGATGTCTAGTAAAAATTTTAAACTTAACATTAACAAAACAGAATTTCAGTTCTTGCCTTTTGTCCCCAATTTTCATCCTTTGATCTTTTCTATATGTGTAATTCATTCAGTTACACAGTCTAGAAATTGGAGTTTGATGTAATTCTAATTCCTCTTTTACCTCATATTATCACATTTTATAAGTGAATAAGTTCTTGAGATTATACCTTCAAGATATATGCATCATGCCCTGGCTGGCTTGCTCAGTGGTTGAAGAGTCAACTCACAAACTGAAGACTTGTGGGTTCAATTCTAATGAAGGCCATGTACCTACCAGTAAGTTGCAGATTCCCCACTCCAACTGGGGCACTTGAAAGAGGCATTCAATTGATGAGGCTCTCTCACCTGGATGTTTCTATCTCCTCTGTCCCTTCCATTCTCTCTAAAATAAATGGAAAAAATATCCTGCAGTAAAGATTAACAAGAGCAAAAAGTTATATGTATCACAGATCTATCTCCTTTTCTTCATCTCTATCCCCACTACTGCCTGAGTTAATACTTCTTTTACTTGAACTACTACCATAGTATACAGTTTGTTACCATGATTCTGTTTTTTTTAGCTCAATCCACTCATTGCACAACACACAGTAGGAAATGTTGTGGATCTCTTGCTTGAAATCCTTCAGTGGTTTCCATTTCCTTATAATGTAATCTTAAGGTTCTACATGGTTTGCTTATATTTTTTTATTAAATCTTTATTGTTCAGATTATTATAGTTTTTCCTCTTTTTTCCCCCCATAGTGCCCCTCCTCCCAGTTCCCACCCCACCCTCTGTCCTTACCCGCCCCCACTGCTGTTCTCATCCATAGGTATACAATTATTGTCCAGTCTCTTCCCGCACCCCAACACCCTTTTCCCCCTGAAAATTGTTAGTCATATCCTTTTCTATGCCTCTGATTCTATTCTATTCACCAGTTTATTCTGTTCATCAGATTTTTTATTCACTTGATTTTTAGATTCACTTGTTGATATATATGTATTTGTTGTTCATAATTTTTATCCTTACTTTTTCTACTTCCTCTTCTCAAAGGATACCTTTCAGCATTTCATATAATACTGGTTGGGTGGTGATGAACTCCTTTAGCTTTTTTTTTTTTTTTTTTTTGTCTGTGAAGCTCTTTATCCGACCCTCAATTCTGAATGATAGCTTTGCTGGGTAAAGTAATTTTGGCTGTAGGTTCTTGCTATTCATCACTTTGAATATTTCTTGCCACTCCTTTCTGGCCTGCAAAGTTTCTGTTGAGAAATCAGCTGACAGACATATGGGTGCCCCCTTGTAGGTAACTGACTCCTTTTCTCTTGCTGCTTTTAAAATTCTCTCCTTCTCTTTTGCTCTTGGCATTTAATTATGATGTGTCTTGGTGTGGTCCTCTGTGGATTCCTTTTGTTTGGGATTCTCTGCACTTCCTGGACTTGGAACTCTATTTCTTTCATCAGGTAGGAGAAGTTTTCTGTCATTATTTCTTCAAAGAGCTTTTCAATATCTTGCTCTCTCTCTGCTTCTGGCACCCCTGTAATTCTGATGTTGGTATGCTTAAAGTTGTCCCAGAGGCTCCTTACACTGTCTTCATATTTTTGGATTCTTTTTCCTTTTTGCTTATCCATTTGGGTATTTTTTGCTTCTTCATATTTCAATTCTTTGACTTGATTCTTGTGTTCCTCTAATCTGTTATTGGATCTCTGAATAATATTCTTTATTTCAGTCAGTGTATGCTTAATTTCTAGTTGGTCCTTTTTTATATTCTTGAGGGTCTCATTAGATTTATTGAGGGTCTCACTAAGCTTATCAGCGGTTTCTAGAAAATTCTTGAAAAACCTTATAACCATGGTTTTGAACTCTATATCCTGTCGTTTGCTTTCCTCTTTTTCTGTCATTTGTGATCTGTTTCTTTGTCTCCACATTTTGGCTGCTTCCCTGGGTTGACAGAATGGCTTTCTGTGTTAGGTGATTACTGAGAAGAAATGACCTCCAAGCCACTTGGTTATGCGAATCAACTGTGTCTACAGTGGGAGAACTTCTGTGCTGGAGACACACTTATGAGGTAAGAGTTGTTTCAGTGGGGCTTTGGTGCTCACGGAGTCTGCCTCAGTGTGTCCCTTATGAATCTGAGGAGTTGTATTTAGGATTGTACCACTCAGTCCCCTGGGTATGCTGGCACTTGTATCTTCAAGGAGGTGCTATTTTAGCCTTTGCCTGAGGCTACTCAGCCTTTTATATGCAAAGCCTCTGCAAGAAGCTTGGGTGGGGCAGGCTCTCGGGGAATCAACAGGGCAGAACAACCAGCTAGATATGGCTGCTTCTCAGTCCTGCCCTAAAAGGCACCGGGACTCAAGCCGCTCTGGAGTTCCTCCCAGTGCCCGACAGTGCCAGACAGTCCAGCTCCTCCTTGTATGGTTCTGAGTCCCCAGAAACTCACCTGGAACTGGAGTTCAGAGCTGTTGGGAGCTTTTGTCTCCCTCCGGATTGAAAAAGAACCACATTCTCTGGCTCCAGTCCTCTCCCCAAGCCCCATGTGTGCGCCTCCATACCTCTGTACTTTATTTCTGCACTTCCTCTGAGTCTCAGTCTCTTTCTAGTTGTAGAATTTCCACTCAGCCAGCCCTCCTGTGGGTTTGGGTGGTGTCCATTTTTTCTTTTCATTATTGCTTTAAAATGGTTGTGCACGGCCGCAATTCCAGGTGTTTACCTATGCCACCATCTTGGTCCCACTCAAAACTTTGATAAGTTTAATATTTAGTAGACCACATCTCATTTGTTGAAGACTAAATTCTTCTATTTTCTTCTTCAAGGTATTGCTTATTTTTTTTACCTCTTCCTCTGCATCTTTATCCTCTCTGGTCTGCTTATATCTTTAATCTTGTCACACTACACTTTCAAGCTTACTGTACTCCAGAAACACCAGTATTCTTTCCCTTCCTGCATCACAATAATCTTATTCTAGCCTCAGGACCTTTGTACCTTCCATTTTCTCTGCATGAAATACTTTTGCCCTATATCCTTGTATGTCTGGCTTCTTTCCCTTGGTCAGAATTCCAATGAAACATCATCTCCTCTCAGAAGCCTTACTTGACATTGTATTTTAACTGTGTTTTTTCCCAACCCCCAAGTGCTCTCTATTCCCTTATTGTCTCACTATCATTTACAGCTCTCTGAAATTATGTACTTGATTTATTTGTTTTCTGTTTTCTCTCTCTTACTAGGGTGGAACCTACATAAGAACAGAATTTAACATTTGTGTTCACTGTTGTACCTCTATGCCTAAAATAATGCTTGCACATTTAGGAGGCATGTAAATATGATTCCACTCATATGTGGATCTAATGAACAAAATAAACTAACAAATAAAGTAGAAACAGACTAATACATACAGAGAACAGACTGACAGCTGTTATAAGGGAGAGAGGTTGGGGGCTAGGTGAAAATGGTGAAGGGATTAAGCAAATAAAAACAAACTCATGGACACAGACAATAGTATGGCGATTATCAGAGGAAAAGGGAGGCGGGGGAAGGTAGAGGAAGGTATAAGGGAGATAAATAGTGAATCAAGAAGACTTGATTTGGGGTGATAAATACATAATATAATATACAGATGTGTTATAGAATTGTAAACCTTAAAACCATATAATTTTACTAACCATTTTCACTCTAATCCTATATAATAAAAGGGTAATATGCAAATAGAATGAATGACAGAACACCCAAACAACCAATCAAAGTGTAATATGCTAATGAATGCTAAGGCTGCTCAACCACTCACCTATGATGTTCACTGACCACCAGGGGGCAGACAGTCAACTGGTCAACCAGTCACTATGACATGCACTGACTACCAGGGGGCAGATGCTCTGACCAATAGGTTAGCTTGCTTCTGGGGTCCAGCCAATCTGGATGAGCAAGATGGGCCAGACGTGCCCTGGAGCCCTCCTGCGATCCCTTCCCGGCCTGATCGTGAATTGCTGGGGTCCTTCAGCTTGGCCTGTCCCACAATCTGGGACCCCTTGAGGGATGTCAGAGAGCCAGTTTCAGCCCGATCCCACAGGCCACTCTCCTTGGGTGGGCACCAGACACAGAGCTCATGGCTGGTGAGTACTGCTGTGGCAGCATAAGCCTGTCCTGATCCTGACTGATTAGGTGGGACCCCATGGCAGGCACAATGGGGCCAGGATGAGAAGGAGTGGCAGGTAGGAGCTACAGGCGATGTTAGACTGTAGGTTTTGGCCCGATCCCAGAGAGACCCCACCCATGCATGAATTCATGCACCAGGCCTCTAATAAATTCAATTAAAAAAATACACTATTGAATAAATAAGTATTATTCAACTTATTCTACACTATGAGAAACATTATGGTATATGAACTACATGTAAAACAGATGCTAAGTAGAACAAACAACTTGGAAGCTCAGTTAAGTTAGATAAGTTTAAGCTCTCTCAACTCTGTGATACATCTTTCTTATGAAAAAAAATAGACATTCTGGCTCATTTGCATTGAAATATTTTCTAGATCAGAGCTGTTTTAAGAGCAACACTGTTATTTTGGCCAGGTGTGTTACTGCCTCAGAGTGAACCTGATCCGCCTTCTCTGTGCTTGTCCTGATACCTTGGACACCACTGAACTGAGGATCAGAGAATGACTTATATAAGCCATCTAACTTCACAGAGCCCCATGTTTTCTTTACAGTAACATTGAAGAAGACAGCATGATGAAGACAAACGGACCCTGATCCCTCTGACTCTTAGACCAAAGTCCAAAAGAACCACATTAAATGAACTTCTTGAGCTCTGCTCTAAATCTTCACAGCAGGTAGAGAGGCCAGTTTGAATATTAAGAGGTAATATAAAATTTAGGTTTAAGTGCCTCAGATATAAAATAGCCATTATAAGTGAGTATCTTACTTCCCATCTCCTTTTGACTAATTGCTAGGGAATACAAGAACTACATGTGCACACTGAGCAGCCTCAATGGTTTATGAAGTTGAACATGCCCAATTTTAAGGTTCTGGAGTTTAAGCTTATACTCTTAAAACATATTTGTTTCATATCAACCTGTTTAATCCAGCTGGGTCTAGACTCTCTTTCTCTATTCATTAACAAAAGGCAGTTTTTATTTTGATATTTTCTGTGGTTGTTATTTTAGTTTTTAATGCACAAGAGGAACATGCTTTAGAATAAATAAAACACACACTATTAGTAATTTTTTTCTCATTGACAGAAAAGTACTTTAGTGTGAAAACAATTTACAATATGTAAATTCCAGGTTTATTATTATTAAGTGAGCTGTGCAAGTTATCTAAACCTTTAAATTTGAGAAACTATTTCTCTTAATCTTTCTGATGCTATCAACTCTGAGAAAAACTCTGCAGCTCAATGTTGTTGCTTTTGTCTGCTTCTCATTTGCTGCAAACTACAACATCAATGGTAACTATTCAGCCCCATCGTTTCTGTGCCTGCTTTTGTCTGATCAGGAAAAATTGTCATATGCTCATTGAATAATAGTGAGTATGCACCCTCAGTGTATTTTAGTCTCTTCTATTGGCATCTGTAGCTATCATTTTGACAATTTGCTCCTCTTGCCTTCTATCAAAGATTATGTTTTCCATCCGTCTTGGTACTTAACATGACTAACCTCTTTCTTTTAAACTGTTTGTTTTGTGGCATCACTGTCTATATGAACATTTACACTACACAAGACAACAGTTATTACACTACTACATTTTCATTTCTGATCACTACATGTTGCAATTTACTCCTTTGACTTCTTAGATAAATTCTTAGAATACAAAGACTCTATTAAAATTTATACTTAGATATCATCCTATATAATAAAAGCCTAAGTGGCGTGAAGCACTCACGTGATGTCATCACAAGATGGCTACCACAAGATGGCCACTACAAGATGGCCAGCAGGGAGGGCAGTTGTGAGTGATCAGGCCAGCAGGTGAGGACATTTGGGCACGACCAGGCCTGTAGAGGAAGGCAGTTGGGGATGAGATCAGGCTGGCAGGCGAGCAGTTAGTTGTCAATCAGGCTGGTAGGGGAGCAGTTAGGGGGTAGTTTGGCTTAAAATTAAAATTAAAATAATAATGCACTGTCCTTACCAGGAACTAATGCTGCAACTGAACGTATTTTTTCTATGGTAAATAAAGTGTGGACATCAGAAAAATCACAATTAAGTGTTGAGACTTTGAAAACCATTTTATGTGTGAAATATAATTTAACAAATTCTTGTGAAAAATTTCATGACCTTTTAAACAACGATAGCAATCTACTAAAAAAAATTCACTCAAATGAGAAATATGCCAAAGAATAAAATAATACTATACATAATTTTTTTATTTATTATATTTGTAAATTATACTTATGTTGAAATTTAAAAAATATATTACAATACTATTTTTGTGTTCTATGAAAATTTTTGTTGCTCCATATAGACCAAATTTTTAATCAAGAACCCCCCCGGTTGGAGTAGGGGAGGATGGAGGAAGATCAAGGGGGGAAAAGAAAGAGACATATGTACTACTCTTTGTAATATCTTAAGTAATAAAAAAAAATAACCCTCCCTCCCACACCCCCGGTCAATGGTGTCCAGCTTTACCAGTGTTAAAATCTGGTCACCTTAAGTAATGACTTCTTGAGAATAAGTGTTGCCTGCTATAATAGGACCTTCCCTTTGTTTCTGAGAATTTTGGGCTTGTAAGATGTATGTAGGATGCAGCCAATTGATGTTTCTCTTCCTCATAGATGTTTTTCTCTCTCCCTTCCTCCTCCTGCCTCTCTCTGAAATCAATACAAACATATTAAATAATAAACAAATAAGCCAGAAAGCAAACAAGGATATATTCAGATCTCAAAGGACTAACTGAAAGCATAGTTTATTTTTTTAAAGAGGACAAATGTATATACACATAAAAAACTAAATAGAGGAAATTAAACTGTTAGATTCAACTTAAATGATTAAAATATAGTAAAAAATGAAAATAGACACTGCTGAAAACACAACTGAGAACATGGAAGACAGATAAATTAATTGAACAAAATGACATGCCAAATGCATACAAGTTTAAAGAATTAGAAATAAAGAGTAGATATGGAGGACAAAAATCAATAGATGGGACATCTTATAAATGAAGAACACACAGTAATTCAAACTTGACAAATATTTGATACAAAAGAATCTGAATTTCAACCAATTACATAAAGTATTGGCCAAATGCAGGTCTAGATAGGAGGAAAGAATATTAGCAGTTACCAAGTAAACTTGTAGCTTTTTAAAGAGAACATAAAACAAATTAGTCATCTTTACATCTGTTCCATGTAGAAAGTTTTATTTTCTTTCCTTCATAAAAAAATAAAGAAGCAAAGAACAATAGAGATCATTAATATAAGTAATACAAGTAATTGACTGAATAAATAAATGTTCAGTTTTATTCTGAGATAGCTACTTTTCTCCATTAAAGTGTCTTATCTTGGCTTCCTTAGAAGAGAAAAAGGGTAATACAATAAAATTATTTATGTATAAATAATAATTAATTTCAAAACAGAAGAAGGTTTTGCTTTAGGAACTATTCATTCTTCTTGAGACTTACAAATTGTACAGGAGTAGAGAAGTTTCTCTCAGGCGTGTTCTTCCCTCCAGGGAGAAAGTACAACAGAAACCTTTCTCATGGTTTCAATATATCTAACCATATACATGATAGTGAACTAGAAGAGAAGATACATAAAATATTCATTCATAAAAAAATGTATGTACATAGTGAGATTGGCTCAATTTTTATTACATACAAAAAATTTTGAAAGAAAAAACCTGAATTGTCTTGATAACTTAAATTGCAATTCATAGTATATAAATGTAACTAACACAAATCAATATCTGAATTATTCTGGGATGTCATTTTGCTTAAATGTTTTCAATGTAGTAAAGCTTTTCGATTCATTTTTTCCAAAAGAAGGTCATTTTATATCTTTTTTCTGGGTTTCCATGTTTCATTATATATTTCAGAGAGTCAAACTATGTTATTACTGATATAATAAACTCTCTTTAAACAAAAGTAAACTTTGGTCTAAATCCAAGCTTTGAATTTAAAATTTTATTTGTATCTAATCTAATAAAAGAGTAATATTGAAATTGAGCATTTCGACGGGACGCCTAAGCCACGCCCACCATCCAATCAGAGTGGCTGTATGCAAATTAACCCAGCCAAGATGGAGGCCAGCAGTAAGGGAGCTACAGTAAACAGCAGGTTTCTGGTGCACTAGGAGTAAGCTGTCTGCTGGCCAGCTGGGCTTCTCTCAGCCCCAGGCAACATTGTTGTAACATTATTGCAATTGTAGAAGCCTTGGAGCTGAAGCAAACAGCAGGCTTCCGTTGCACCAGTGATGGAGGAAACTGCCTGCCTAGAGTCTACTAAGGCAACATTCTTTCAATTATAGAAGCCACGAAGCTGAAGCCAATAGGAGGCTTTGTTACTTGCCTAGGCCTCAGCTTAAAGGAACAGTATCAATTATAGAAGATAAATAAACCCCCAAAACCTGCGTCCAGCCAGCCTTGCTGGAACATTGGGTCAATGGGAGCTGTGGGCAGCCTGAAACCTTGAAAACGCCCTTCAGCCCTTCACCCAGGCTGGCCACACCCCAATGGGGTGAGGGTCCCCACAGGGGGCTTGGCCATCCTGCAAACAGCCATCAGCCCATCACCTAGGCTGGCCAGGTATCCAATAGGGACCCAAAACCTGAAGGGGCTGTGGGGAGCCTGAAAATGGCCCTCAGTCTGTCACCCAGGCTGGCCACACCCCAATGGGATGAGGGTCCACACTGAGGGGCTTGGCCAGCCTGTAAACAGCCATCAGCCCCTCACCCAGGCTGACCAGGCATGCCAGCAGGTGGACATTCCTCGAGGGGTCCCAGACTGCGAGAGGACACAGGCTGGGCTGAGGGACCTCCCAAGTGCACAAATTTTAGTGCACTGGGCCCCTAGCAATAATATAAAAAGTAAGAAAAAAGTCTGTAGTACATATTGTTAAAAGCTCAACCTTTAGAATAGAACTGATTTGAGTTTGAATCACAACATCACCAATTTAGCAGCACTGTGACCTTGGAGAATATAAAAAATGTATCCAAAGGTATTTCAGATCATGTCATTGCTATTTTTAAAACCTTCAAAGGCTTCTTATTACACTGAGAGTAAAATGAAGAGTCTCCTAAATTATTCATGGGTTTCACACAACTGGTCCCTGGTCATCTTTGTGACTATCCTTCTTTCATTTCTTAGCTAGAGAGATAATACTCACGGTACCTGCACATGTTTTTTCACATACCCTCCTGTACAATAGTCATTTAACCGTTCTCTATACAATCATTTATTGGTTTCTAAGTATTTGATTTTGTAGTAGCATATCTATATACACCTGAATAAAGCATTATGTGTATATAGACCTTGAAATACACTTTAAGATAATGAATTATAGACTGAAATATTTCCAACAGCATACTGTGAACAAGGAGGAATGTGTATTCAATGCTCCTTATAACTTACTCTCAGGCTGCTTAGTTTTAAGATAATGATAAATTTAGTAATCAATTTGAAATAATGAAAATGTCAGTGAGGCCTGTCTGGTAGGTATCAGCTTAAATCAATTATTTAGTAGAAAAAGTACTTGTTAGTAAACAGAAAATAACTTTTTGTTAAAACATTAAAATTTTGTTTTATATGTAGTTATGCACTATTATGCTGAGAAGTTCATTCATCCACCAATGTTTTAAATACATTGTTAAAAATAAAAGTAACACAGTAGTTATCATATAACCATGAAGGAAAAACCAACACAATTTATAGATTCAGCATCCTTGACATTGTTGAACCTTAAACCAATGCCAGTAATTGCCTATCTATAAACTTTCTATTATGTGAAAAAATAAGTAAACCTCTATTTCTTTAAACCTTTATAAATCTTGTTTGCTATTATATGCATGTAATTCCCAGTTCATATAATTGGTAATTCAGTTTCATCAAAGCAACAAAATCCATCACAAACATTCATGCTGACAACTTCATGCTTATTGATTTTATAGTTTGGATCGTATTTGATTTGTACAAGAGTATTGTATAGGAACTAAAAGGGTAAGAAATTTGTATCCTTTTGTTCAGAAACACAGAATGAGAAACCCTGAACTTAAGTGAACATTTGTAAAGTAAGTAAATAGAACAATGGACTCAGTAACCAAAAACCTTCCAAAAAAACTTCAGGATCAGATACTTCACTGGAAAATTCTATCAAACATTTAAAGAAGAATTAACACCAATCCTCCTCAAACTCTTCCATAATATTGAACTTCCAAACACATTCTATGAAGTCAGCATTATTTTGATACTAAAACTAGATAAGGATATAACAGAAAAGAAAACTATATATAGAACAATACTCCTGAAAAAAATAGATGAAAAAATTCTCAACAAAATATTAGCAAATTGAATTCATGAGCACATTAGAAGGATTATACACTGTGAGCAAGTGCAATTTATCTCATTTAAAAAATAAAACTGGCCCTAGCTGGTTTGGCTCAGGGGATAGAGCATTAGCCTGCAGACTGAAGCATCCCAGGTTTGATTCCAGTCAAGGGCACATGCTAAATTGTGGGCTCAATCTCCAGTAGGGATGTGCAGGAGGCAATTAATCAATGATTCTCGGTCATCATTGATGTTTCTATCTCTCTCTCTTTCCTTTCCTCTCTGAAATCAATTAAAATATATTTAAAAATAAAAAATAAAACTGTTCTATTAAACAGATTATCAATGTGTAAAGAAAAAGGGAAAGTAAAATTTATGTTGTGCTTATGAAAAACATTCCTAAAGCAAAACTATATAAAAAGTAAAGTGATAAAAAAGATACATCTTATAAATTATTAAACACAAAGTAATATAGCAATATTCATTTCAATCAAGTTTAATTTAAATAAAAGAGCAATAATAGAAATAAAAATTACATATTGATAAAAGGAAAAACATAATCACAAACTTATATGCATTTATTAACATAGCTTCAAAATACATAAAGTGATACTTAATAGAAGTACAAAGAAAGATGGAATAATGTACACTCTTAGTAGATTATTTTAACACACTTAGCAGAAACTGATACCTCAAGCAAATTAGTAAAACTTGGAGCTTTCAAAGAGGGGGTTGCCAACATGGGCAATTATAATAATCCCCTAACTGGCCTTCTTGATTCTACACTTCTCTCCTTTGTGGCAATGTTATATTACTTAACTTACTGGTTCTATATGATATGTTATGTCATCAAAGAAGTAAAGTGTTCATTATTGCTATTTTTTTCTTTCAAAATGTTCTTAGCAATTATATTTTCATTTCAACTCTAAATTTGACTTTCATGTTCTAAAATTAAAACATCTTGTTATAAACTTTTTGAAATTCATTAATTTGTGGAAAATTGATATTTTTCACAACATTGACTCAGTCCAGGAAGAGTATAAATTCTGCATTTATTTGGCTCCTCAGCAAAATTTTATAATTAACTTGGGGCCCGGTGCACAAAATTTGTGCACTGGTGGAGGGGGTTCCTCAGCCCAGCCTGCCCCCTCTCACATATTGTGAGCCCTCAGGGGGTATCCTACTGATGGCTTAGGCCCACTCTCTGCTCCCCTTGGGAAGCGGGCCTAAGCTGCAGTCTGGCCTCCCTTTGTGGGAGGTAACCAGGCTAATCAAGGGAAGCCACCAGCCCATCACCTCACTGCTGCATCCACTGCCAGTCACTCAGGCACCAAAGTGTTTTCATGAACATGGACTCCAGTCCCTTCATGATGAAGAAATGACAACTTTCTTTAGGCATTTTTAACATGTGTCTTTCATAGGATATGACATTTCTTTCTTTCTTTCTTTTTTATCCTCACCTGAGGATATGTTTCCATTGATTTTTTTAGAGAATGTGGAAGAGAAGGGAAAAACAGAGAGAAACATCAAAGTGAGAGGAACACTTTGATTGGTTGCCTCCTGAATATGCCCTGAACTGGGCCCCGGCCAGGAAGAAGCCAGCAACTTAGGTACATGTCCTTGGTCAGAATTGAACCCAGACCCTGCAGTCAGCAGGCTGAGGCATCATGCACTGAGTCAAACTGGCTAGGGCAGGATATGACATTTCTTAGCCCTCCAGCAGTGGACCTTCATTTTTTTCTCCAGGAGTGTGGTGGAAAAACCCTAGATCGCCTTTAGGGATTCTTATTACCCAAGTTACTAAGAATATTAACAGTGGCGTACAGGGAGCTTAGCCAATGAGAAGTAAGAAAAGGTGTTTCCTCTGTAGCTTACTCTGATCACAGGCTCCAGCCCTGACTCTCCAATCCCAGCTCCACTCCTACCCAGGCCTGTAACCTCTGGCCGAGGATGCAGGCCTGGGAAGGGGACCCCCAAAGCCCTCCAATTGCCGGCTGCACAGAACTCAGGCCTCTGCAATCATCAGCTCTGATCCTGCCTCCTGACATCACTGGCTCTGCCCTTACCCCACTGGCAGCCTCTGGCCAAGGCTCCAGGCCTGGGCAGGGGACCCCCAGAACCCTGTTTTGCCAGCTCCACCAGTGCCCAGACCCCTGTGATCTCCGACCTTGCCCCTGCCCAGGACTTATGCCTGGCTAGGAAACCCTCATACCCTTCTGATCACCAGCTCCACCCTTGCCCATGCCTGAGGCCTCTGGTAAAGGCCTCTGACCTGAGAAGGGGACCCCCAGCCCCCTCTGATCACCTGTTCTGCTCCTTGGGTCTCCCGACTCCCCAACCACCTGCCTGGCTAACAGGCTTGACCACTTCAGTGGCAGGGTTGAGCCAGACTGGACACCACCATCTTGTGGCTGTGGGGGCAGCCATCTTTGAGAAAGAATGATGCCTAATTTGCATATTATGCTTTTATTAGATAGATTGCCTTCATATCATTATTGTCTTATCCAGGAAAACAATATTAGATGTAAAAACTTACTAGCTAAAAATACAATATAGAAATCTACTTTACTGTGTTATTTTAACTAATCTCTCTAAATAAAAGGCTAATATGCAAAGTGTCCCCTCGGGAGTTCTATGGAAAAACCATGAGTTTGATCACTCACTATGATATGTGCTGACCATCAGGGGGCAGTGTGGAATGAAATAAGGCCCTCTGCAGCTGGGCAAGTAAGGCCCCAATTGGCCCTGATCATTGGCCAGGCCTAGGTACCCTACCCATGCCTGAATTTCATTCACCAGGCCTGTAGTAATGCCATAAAGTGGGTTCATTGAGTTTTTTCAGTTAGTTTCACTATGAAGTTATTGAGATTGTCATTCTTTCACTGTCATTCAAGAAATATTTATGACTGAATCCTGGGATATAAAGAAAAATAAAATTGGTCTCTACTTTCAAAAGGCTTACAAGCCCTGGCCAGTTTGACTTGGTGGATAGAGCATCAGCCTGTGGACTGAAGGGTCCCAGGTTTGATTCCAGTCAAGGGCATGTACCTTGGTTGCGGGCACATCCCCAGTAGGGAGTGTGCAGGAGGCAGCTGATAGATGTCTCTCTTTCATTGGTGTTTCTAACTCTCTAGCCCTCTCCCTTCCTCTCTGTAAAAAAATCAATAAAATATATATATATTTTAAAAAGTGTTGGCTGGAAGTCATCCTGCAGCAGATGAAACAGATGCCCACGCCAGGTTTGTGTTTTTTTTTTAAGATTTACAAATCTTAGAGGTAAGAAAAAGAAGAAATTAATAGAATTTTAAAAATTTAAGTAAGAAGTTTTAAGAAAACAAAATTCAAAGAAGAAAAGAGGAAAAGAGAATAGGAAACCAAGGACTATATAATATAGTTAAAAGTAACTTCTAAATTCCCTTCTCAATCATCAATGCAATATAATATATAATTCATTCAGGTCTACACAACAAATTTAATATGTAAATAAAACAATTCTATTATTAAGTGCATGCTTAAAAACATGGATAAACTGCGTAAGAAAAAATTCTGAACCTTATCTGATATAATAAAATGCCAATATGCAAATTGACCAAATGGCAGCTATGATGTGTACTGACCACCAGGGGGCAGATTCTCAATGCAGAAGCTGCCCCCTGGTGGTCAGTGTGCCTCTCAGCCAGAAGCCAGGCTCATGGCTGGCAAGTGCAGTAGTGGTGGTAGGAGCCTCTCCCGCCTCTACTGCAGTGCCAAGGGTGACATTCCCCAGAGGCTCCTGGACTGCAAGAGGGTGCAGGCCTGGCTGAGCCCCCCACCCTTACCCCCCTTGTTCATGAATCTAATGCATCGGGCCTTTAGTTTTTAAACTAAAAGACACAACTCTAAACATGTTTTTTAAGTAAGTTGTTTATTTTTAGTTTAATATAGTTGATTGTGGATTGTTTAGTGGTTAAGTCAGTGACTTACCCTTTGAAAAGTAAATATCTAGTAATCATTTGATTTGCTGGAATGATAATAATCCATCCCCAAATGAAACTGTTTGCTGACATTTTAAAATAGCTTTTTGCTAAGATGCTGTCAAAGACTTTTAAAAATCAAACCGTGCAAAGATCAGCCTGAAGTAGATGAACAAAAATTATTTACATAACTCAAAAATAATTTTTATTTGATACCAAGGGTAAACTAATTGTAAATCTAAATTTATACTGCTTTCCTATTGAGTATGAAAAGTTATTATAACATGAAAAATTATCTGACATATAAATACTCCATACCTTTCCTACTCTGCCATTGTCATCTCTTCCTATCAGGTGATATTTAGGTCTTTGTTCATGAATTAAGTCCCATTGATCTCAGTTGGAAAATCACTCTTGCTGATCTTTTGCCAAAGATCGTCTTCTTTGCTAGCAAAGTATGAGTCTATTGAAGTCCTTCCCAAATAATCATCTGTATAAACAATAATATGTGATTTTAAACTTGAGGCACATTTTTTAGCCAGCTGAACTAACTATTTTATTTAACTTTTATTTAAGAGCAATGCTACATGCTGTGGTCTTTTTTAATGACAAAAGTTATTTTCAAATGAAATACAATGATGGTTTATTTGATCAGATGTTGGCTGTTCATCATAGGAACAGAAATTTTGCCCAAGTTTCATCATCATATTAAAAAATCTATCTTAATGGGATCCTTTTGACATGTTTCAGATGAAGCTTAATCAGAATAATAATTCACTCATTCATTTAATAAAATTTTATTGAATATGCATCATAAACCAACCAGGCATCTTCATGAGTTCTTGAAATTGAAAACAAAACAAAATTGTGTCTGTGACTTACATAGAATATCTCAGAGACCATCTATGGAAAAATAATTAAACTATAGTGAGCTATAGGAAGCTGTTGAAGGAATATTGTTTAAGCTATTGTTCAAAGGATTGGGTCAGGCACTGTGTTTATGAAATGGAGGTGTTAAGGCTCTAGATGAGCACAGTTTACCTCCTGGCTTCTCTACATTCTAGATGGGTGACTTGGCCATGTTGTTAAATCCATCAGTAAAACTGAATTAATAATATCTACCTATCAGGTTCTGTGAGGAATAAATTCAATAATGGAGGGAAAGTGATTGGTATAATGCCTGGCAGAGTAAATGTTCACAAATAGTAAGCTGAAATTATTATTGTTCCCAAAAAGGGGACAGAATGTATAAGGTATAAAATATGTTTGCAGCAGTTTAGGCTATAAATGAATGAGTGGCAGGAAGTAAAAATGGGCAAGGGTGTAAAAAGTCATGTGCCATGATACGAGGCTGCTCAGTTCATCAATCCTGGAATTGCCTTACTGCTTGATATCATTAATGTGAGATAATGTCCATGTTGGTTAATATACTTTTAGGTTGTTTTATTTTGTATTAGTGGCCCGGTACATGAAATTCGTCCATGGAAAGGGGGGCTTTCCTCAGCTCAGCCTGCACCTTCTCCAATCGTGGACTTCTTGGGGAATGTCCAATTGTCGGTTTAGGCCCAATCCCTCTCACAATCTGGGACTTCTGGCTCCCAACAGCTCACCTGCCTGCCTGCCTGATCTCAACTAACTGCTCTCTGCTGCCAACCTAATCTCCCCCATAACTGCTCTCATCTGCCAGCCTGATCTCACCCCCAACTACCCTCCCCTGCTGTCCTAATCTCACTCACTCTCTGTCTCTCTTTGTTTTTCTCAGCAGTCTTCCAGGCCTCCCTGCTTCCCAGACTTCCTATTCCTCTTTTTCAGCTCGAAGCGGGTGAGGCCAGTGGGGGTCACTCTACTGCTGGCCCTCCCTTCCATCCAGGCCTCTTCAAGCCCAGTCTGTTTTGTTTCCATCTCTCCTTCCCAGTCTCTCCTGATCTCTGTCTCTCTTTATTTTTTCTCAGCAGTCCTTCAGGCCTCCCTGCCTCCCTGTGTCCCTCTTCCTTTTTCCCTGCTGGGAAGAGGTGGGACCATTGGGGGCCCCTCCACGCTCTGCCTGCCCTCCCTTCCATCCAGAGCTCTTCAGGCCCAGTCTGTTTTGTTTCCTCATTCTGAGAGAGGCTCTGAAAGTGAGCTGGTAGGGAGGGAAAGAAAGGGAGAAAAGGCTATGACCTGATGGGCGCTGTGTGTGTCTGTGCATGTGTGTGGTTGTGAGTGAGTGTGAGTGCTGGCCCCACCTCTCCTGTACCTGTATTCGCTGCCACAAGTCCCCATCCATCAGAGCCTGCTGCGTGCACAGCCTGGTCGTTAGGTTGAATCTACAGTCATTGTGGATGTGACGAACCCAAGGTTTTTATATATTAAGATAGTTGAAATATTCCAACAGATTCACCACCACTTGGGCCATGTGACACTTTGTTACATCAGGAGCAAGGGGTGCGAAAGCCATAAAAAAACCAACAGTGAGTCCTAAATAACCCTGCATGGCCAGAGCAATAAAGAGAATAAAATCCCCTCAGCAGGCAGAGGCAAGGGTCAGATCATCAACTGTTTGCAACTTATTTTCTACTTTTTAAAAATAGTCTACAATTTGAAAGGATTCATATTATATTCAGAAACTGATAAAAAATGTAAACTCAGAGAAAATTGTGATACGTCTCTATTTGAGGACTGGCTACTTGACGACTCTCATTTGCATGTAGTTTGTTTATTGAGGTTTCATGTCTTTTTTTTCTTTTTTTTAATTATTACACAAAGTATATCAAAGATTAGTACAAATATCTTTTTTTTTTCACCCTGCCCTTCCTCCAGCCTCTCAAACTCCCCAGTGATTTGTGTCCATTGGTTATGCTTAAATGCATGCATAAAAGTCTTTTGGTTGATCTATTACCCCCCCAACACCAACCCCCCATTCTTGTTGCT
Source organism: Murina feae (assembly GCA_004026665.1). Lineage (NCBI taxonomy): Eukaryota > Metazoa > Chordata > Mammalia > Chiroptera > Vespertilionidae > Murina > Murina feae. The sequence continues at coordinate 10,050 of PVJC01016200.1, read as the reverse complement.
TTAATTTGACAGATTGTTTGATGCTGTTCTGCCTCTGGATCTATTTTTGTTCACCAGTTTATAATGGTTATTATTATCCATAGATGAATGAGAACATGTGGTATTTTTCTTTCATTGCTTGGTTTATTTCACTTAACATTATGCTCTCCAGTTCCATCTATGCTGCTGCAAATGATAAGAACTTCCTTTTCACAGCAGCATAGTATTCCATTGTGTAGATGTATCACAGTTTTTTAATCCATTCATCTGCTGATGGACACTTAGGTTTATTCCAAATCTTACTTATGGTAAATTGTGCTGCTATGAACACAGAGATGTATATATCCTTTCTGATTGATGTTTCTGTTTTTTTGGGATATATTCCTAGAAGTGGGATTACTGGGTCAAATGGCAGTTGCATTTTTAGTTTTTTGAGGAAACTCCACAGTGGCTGCACCAGTCTGCATTCCCACCAGCAGTGAACGAAGGTTCCTTTTTCTCTGCATCCTCTCCAGCACTTGTCGTTTGTTGACTCATTGATAATAGCCATTCTTATAGGTGTGAGATGGTATCTCATTATTGTTTTGATTTGCATCTCTCGAATGATAAGTGACTTAGAGCATGTTTTCATATGTCTCTCAGGCTTATTTATGTCCTCTTTTGAAAAGTGTCTATTTAGGTCCTTTGCCCATTTTTTGATTGGGGTTGTTTATCTTCCTTTTGTTAAGTTGTATGAGTTCCCTGTAAATGTTAAAGATTAAACCTTTATCAGAGATATCACTGGCAAATATATTGTCCCATGCAGTGGGTTTTCTTGTTGTTTTGTTGATGGTTTTTTTTGCTGTGCAGAAGCCTTTTATTTTCATATAGTCCCATTTATTTATTTTCCCTTTAGCTTCCATTGCCCTAGGAGCTGTGTCAGTGAAGAAATTCTTTCGGCATATGTCTGAGATTTTGCTACCTATGGAATCCTCTAGTATTTTTATGGGTTTCTTTCTTACGTTTAAGTCCTTTATCCATTTTGAGTTTATTTGTGTGTATGGTGTAAGTTAGTGGTCTAGTTTCATTTTTTTTGCATGTGTCTAACCAAGTTTCCCAGTACCATTTATTGAAGAGACTGTTTTGGCTCCATTGTATGGTCTTTCCTCCTTTGTCAAATATAAATTGAGCATAGTGGTTGGAGTCAATTTCTGGGTTCTCTATTTTATTCAATTGGTCTATATGTCTGTTCTTGTGCCAGTACTAGCAGTTTTGAGGACAGTGGCTTTGTAATACAGCTTGATGTCTGGAATTGAGGTCCCTCCTACTTTGTTCTTCTTTCACAGGATCGTCGCAGCTATTCGGGGCTTTTTTTTATTCCAGATGAATTTTTGAAGAGTTCTTTCTAAATCTGTGAAATATGTTGTTGGTATTTTAATGGGGAGTGCATTGAATCTATAGATTGCTTTGAGTAGTATGGACATTTTGATGATGTTGATTCTACCAATCCATGAACACAGGATGTTCTTCCATCTGTTTATCTCTTCCTCTATCTCTTTTTTCAATGTACAGTGGTTTTCTGAGTATAGGTCTTTTGTGTCCTTGGTTAAGCTTATTCCTAGGTATTTTAATTTTTTTGGTGCAAAGGTAAATGGGATTGCTTTTTTAATTTCTCTTTCTGTAAGTTCACTATTGGCATATAGAAATGCCATAGATTTCTTGGTGTTAATTTTGTATCCTGTTACATTACCATATTCATTTATTAGGTCTAATAATTTTTTGATGGAATCTTTAGGGTTTCCTAAGTACAGTATCATGTCATCTGCGAATAATGACAATTTCACTTCTTCTTTTCCAATTTGGATGCCTTTTATTTCTTCTTCTTGCCTTATAGCGTTGGCTAGTACTTTCAGTACTATGTTGAACAGGAGTGGCGAAAGTGGGCATCCCTGTCTTGTCCCTGTTCTTAAGGGAAATGGTTTTAGTTTTTGCCCATTGAGTATGATGTTGGCTGTGGGTGTGTCATATAAGGCTTTTATTATGTTGAGGTATGATCCCTCTATTCCCACTTTGCTGAGAGTTTTTATCAGGAAAGGGTGTTGGATTTTGTCAAATGCCTTTTCTGCATCAATCAATACAATTATGTGATTTTTGTCTTTCAATTTGTTTATGTGATGTATCATGTTTATTGATTTGCAGATATTGTACCAGCCTTGCATTCCTGGAATAAATCCCACTTGGTCATGGTGTATGATCTTTCTAATGTAATGCTGGATCTGGTTTGCTAGGATTTTGTTGAGGATCTTAGCATCTATGTTCATCAGGGATATTGGCCTGTAATTCTCTTTCTTTGTGGTGTCTTTATCTGGTTTTGGTATTAGGGTAATGTTGGATTCATAGAAGGAGCTTGGAAGTGTGCCTTCATCTTGAATTTTTTGGCATAGTCTGAGAAGGATTGGCTTTCGTTCTTCTTTGAATGTTTGGTAAAACTCCCCTGTGAAGCCATCTGGTCCAGGGCTTTTGTTTGCTGGAAACTTTTGGATGACTGTTTCAATTTCATCAGTAGTTATTGGCCTATTCAAGTTTTTTATTCTTCCTGATTGAGTTTTGGAAGCTTGTATTTTTCTAAGAATGTGTCCATTTCATAGAGGTTGTCCAGTTTGTTGGAGTAGAGTTGTTCATAGTATTTTTGGACAATCCTTTGTATATCAGTAGGGTCAGTGGTAAATTCATCTCTTTCAATTCTAATTTTGATTATTTGGGTCCTCTCTCTTCATTTCTTGGTGAGTCTGGTGAGGGGTTCATCAATCTCATTAATTCTTTCAAAGAACCAGCTCTTGGTTTTGTTGATCCTTTATATTGTTTTTTTGGTCTCTATGTCGTTCATTTCTGCTCTGATTTTTATTATTTCCTTCCTTCTGGATACTGTGGACTTTTCTTGTTGCTCTCTTTCTAACTCTTTGAGTTGTAGAGTTAGGTCATTTATTATCTGTTTCTCTTGTTTTTTGAGGTAGGCCTGTAGAGCTATGAACTTCCCTCTCAGGACTGCTTTCATTGTGTCCCATAGATTTTGGATTGTGGTGTTTTCATTGTCATTTGTTTCCAGGATGTTTTTTATTTCTTCTTTGATCTCTCTGGTAACCCACTCATTGTTTAATAACATGCTATTTAGCCTCCAAGTGTTAGATTTTTCCCAATATTTTTATTGTAGTTGATTTCTAGTTTTATTCCATTATGATTTGAAAAGATGCTTGTTATGATTTCTATTCTCTTGAACTTGAAGAGACTTTGCCTATGTCCTAACATATGGTCTATTTTTGAAAATGTCCCATGTGTGTTGGAAAAAAAAAAAGTATATTCTGTAGCTTTGGGGTGAAATATTCTGAGGATGTCAACTAAGTCCATGTGATCTAGTGAGTCATTTAGGATTGTTGTTTCTTTGCTGATTTTTTGTTTAGAAGATTTATCCAGTGGGGTATTAAAGTCCCCTACTGTATTGCTATCAATCTCTCCCTTGATGTCTTCCAGAAGTTGTTTTATGTATTTGGGTGATCCTGTATTGGGTGCATATATGTTTCCCAGAGTTATATCTTCTTGCTGAATTGCTCCCTTTAGTACTATGTAGTGGCCTTCCTTATCTCTTTATATGGTCTTTACTTTGAGGTCTATTTTGTCAGAAATAAGTATCACAACCCCAGCTTTTTTCTCATTTCCATTTGCTTAAAAAATTTTTTTCCATCCCTTCACTCTCAGTCTGTGTGAATCCTTTTTTTGTGAGGTGGGACTCTTGCAGACAACAGATAAATGGGTCTTGTTTTCTTATCCATTGAACTACCCTGTTTCTTTTGATTGGAGCATTCAATCCATTTACATTTAATGTTATTATTGAAAAGTGTTTGTGGTCATTTTTATCCTTAATGTTTGAGTTTCTTCTTGCCTTTTTGTTTCTTTTTTTTTTTTACAGTAGTCCCTTTAGCATTTCTTGCATTGCTGGCTTGGTAGTAATAAACTCTCTTACCCCTTTTTTATCTGTGAAGCTTCTGATTCCCCCTTCAATGTTTAATGATAGCCTTGCTGGGTATAGTATTCTTGGACTCATTCTCTTGTTTTGCATCACTTTGTATATTTCATTCCATTCCCTTCTTGCCTGGTGTGTTTCTGTTGAGAAGTCAGCTGATGTTCTAATAGGAGATCCCTTGTAGGTAATTTTCTGTTTCTCTCTGGCAGCCTTTAAGATTCTTACTTTGTTGTTGGTGTTTGCCAATTTAATTGTGATGTGGCTTGGTGTTGGTCTTTTAGGTTCATCTTATTTGGAACTCTATGTGCTTCTTGGACTTGTGTAGCTTTTTTCTTGCCAATATCAGGGAAGTTTTCTGTCATTATTTCTTCAAACAGGTTTTCTATTCCTTGCTTCTCCTCCTCTCTTTCTGGTACCCCTATTAGGAGAATGTTGTTTCATTTTGTGTTGTCCCAGAGCTCCCGTAGGCTCTCCTCTTGCTTTTTAAGTTTTTTTTCCAGTTGCTCCTGTGTTTGTGTGTTTTTTTCCTACCTTGTCTTCTAATTCGCTGATGCAGTCCTCAGTCTCTTCCAGTCTACTATTTAACCCTTCCATTGTGTTCTTTATTGCAGCTATGTTGTTTTTCATTTCCTCTTGGTTCCTTTTCATATTGGTGACATTCTCATTCAGCTCCTTATAATTCTCATTGAGTTGTGTGTATTTGTCTTCCAGGTGTTTGAGCATCCTTTTAACCATTACTCTGAATTCTTTCTCTGATAAGTTAGTAGCCTCTATTTCATTTAACTCTGTTTCTGGTGATTCCTCTTTTTCTTTCCTTTGTGGATTGCCTTTTTGTCTTCTCATGTTTTCCTGTAATGTTTTAATTGTAGCTCCAATTGTTTTGCTACCCAGTTTATTTTGGGGATGGTGCTACTTGTGTGACCTATTAGGTCTTCTGAGTTTGGCAGTCTAGTGTAGCTCCCTACTTGAGCTACTTGGGTTCTTTTGATGTAAGTCTCCAAGCTGGAATGGTGCAACTGAGGTGTCTAGAAGTCAGCAGCCATGGAGGGGGTATCCCAATTTTTGCTGTCTTGTGCCCTTGATTGAACTCATGCGTGCTCAGTGGGGACTTACAGTGGCACTCAGGAACAGTCTGTTTGGGTGTTGGGGTTCAGGAGACCTGTATTCTAGAAAGGCGTGACTATGGTGTCCAGAGTTCTGTAGTTGTGAAGTAGACAGAAAATCACATCCAGCTGGGGTTCTCTGTGTCTCCCAAGAGAAGTCTGTGGAGCCACACAACTGGGTGACCTGTGTGCAGATACATGTGACTGGCTGAGCTGGGGCCCACAGTGGCTTCCCGAAAAAGTCTGTTGGGCGGTGCGTGCCTGGGCCACTTGTACAGGGCTATGCACTAGTGCAGCAACGAACTGGGTCCCCCAGAGGCTCCCAAGGAAAGTCTGTTGAGCCGCATGCACCTTGGCGCGCTCTGTGCACTGCTATGCACTAGTGTGGAAGCGAACTGGGTCCCCCAGAGGCTCCCCGGAAAAGTCTGCTGAGCCACGCACCTCGACGTGCTGTGTGCACTGCTATGTGCTAGTGCGGCAGCGAACTGGGTCCTCCAGAGGCTCCCTGGAAAAGTCTGCTGATGTCGGTAGAGCATAAGAGAGTTATCTCGGTGCAGTGCCTGATGCAATGCTGTGAGCACAGTCCAGCAGTTCAGATCTTTCTGGCAAACCAGGAATATGGCAATACCTGCTTGAGCCCCTCCTAGAGCCACGTACACAGTACCCTGACCTTTACACTCATTGACTCCCTAATAAGATGTTTTATGATTGGCCACCTCCACTGTAAATACTGCTGTACTTCCTCAATAAAATTAGACCTGCATCACAGAACCTGGTCTCCGGAGTTGTGCATGCAAGCGTCCTAGTGCTAGGGGCTCCGTCGTCCTCACCCTTGGGAGACTCCCTGCTTCATATGACACCCAAATGTGGGGCCCCCAGAATGTTGGACCGGGTGAGTGACTCTCTGCAACAGGGGCAATGTTCCCCCTGTCCGACGCACCCCTCAGGTGTGAGCTCTCCATGCCATTTTGCAGAGTAGGCAAGTTAAGATATCAGAAAAGGAACTCCAGATGCTGTGGGAGTGCCTCTTACACTTTAATCCCTGGTTGTTAGAATCCCCCGTATGGGACCCAGGCACTTAGGAGAAAGTACTCAAGTGTATAAGGTCTGCTGAGGTTCACAAACGAAAAACATTTCTGCTTTCTCTAACACCCGCCATTTTGGTCATCCTTGCATGTCTCTCTGGAGTCCCCCCTGAACCATCTCTGCCAATACCTGTGGCCCTTGCGGCCTCAGTGGAAGAGGGTCCCCTTCTCCTGTACTCCCCTCCAGAGCCCTCTGCCCCTCCTGATCCCTGGGACTTGTTCGTTAAAGAACATTTGGACAAAAATAAAACCAAAAAGCCTATTGCCAAGCCCGCACCTTTAAGGGAGGGGAAGACGGTTTTACCTCCAGGTTCTATAACCAATAAACCTATCTAAAATACCAGTACTCAGACTCAGTACAAGTTGGGGAGTTACGTGCAGTGATACACGCACTTCTATATTGTCAGGACAATCCAGTTAATATCTTTTCCGATAGTGCTTATGCAGTCCACACTGCAAAAGATATAGGCTTCTCTACCCTCAGAACTAAGGAAACCCCCCTCAATAAGACCTTAACCCAACTTAAAGAAATCTTAGAAAACCATAAACTTCCCTGGTACATTCAACATCTTCGATCTCACACAGGGTTACCAGGTCCCTTAGCACTAGGTAATAAGGAAGCAGACCGCTTAGTTCTCTCTATACAACCTATAGAGGAGGCTAAACTCTTACATTTTAAATTTCTTATGTCAGCCTCCTCCCTGCACAAGCTTTTTCCACACCTCCCTTTAGCCCAATGTAAGCACCTAATACAAGCCTACAAAACTTGCAGCCCCCTACTACCTTTAGGCCCTCTCCAACTATGTGGTGCTAATCCAAGAGGGTTTCAGTCGAATTCCATATGGCAGGCTGACGTCACACATGTCCCAGCCTTCGGTAGGCTGAAATATGTCCATACCATCATAGACACATGCTCAGAAACCACTTTTGCCCAAGCACAAATGGGAGAGAGAACCAGGCATAGTACAGCCACTTTCCAAGCTGCTTTCCTCTCATTAGGATTCCCGTGGGAAGTAAAGACTGACAATGGGCCATGTTATACAAGCTCCCAATTTCATCGCTTTCTAAACTCATATAACATCAAACATACCACTGGAATACCTTATAACCCACAAGGACAAGCCATCATTGAAAGATTACATAGAAAGCTTAAAATACAAATACAAAAAGAGAAAGGGGGGATGATGGGAAGTAACCCACATACTATACTAACACAGGCTTTAATCACATTCAACTTTTTTCATATTGATAATTGTGGTCTCCCTCCAATATACAAGCACTGGGGAGGTCTTTGGAATCTTCTGACACCCCTTCCCCTAGTCCAATGGCGAGACCCCCTTTCAGGAATATGGAAGGGCCCCAATCCACTATTAACCCAGGAGAGAAGTTTTGCTTATATCTTCCTAGAAGGCGAGAGACACCCCTTTTGGATTCCAGCGAGAGAAGTCAAGCCACACGCCTTAAGAGATGAGTCAGAGACCAGTCACCCAACCAGTGGCAGAAATGGAGGACCTCTCACTTGAATAGGAGACACAGCACCGCCGGAGGAGACATCCCCGAGGCAGAAGGGTTCACCCTATAACGTGGGACGATATTACGCCGCCTCACTTTTTGGCTAAACCCCTCTAACCTATTCATTTGGGCTACCTTAGCTGGAATATTCCTCATAGCATTCTTCCTCTTCCTCTGTATGTTCACCATGATAACTCACATAATGGCACAACAGGCCATGATTATACACATCCAATAGGCGCTAATAAAAAAGGAAGGGGGAGATGTAGGTAGAGCACAGGAGAGTTATCTCGGCGCAGTGGCTGATGCAATGCTATGAGCACAGTCCAGCAGTTCAGATCTTTCTGGCAAACCAGGAAGATGGCAATGCCCACTTGAGCCCCTCCTAGAGCCATGCACATAGTATCCCAACCTTTACGCTCATTGGCTTCTTAATAAGACGTTCTATGATTGGCCACCTCCACTATATATACTGCTGTACTTCCTCAATAAAATTAGACCTGCATCACAGAACCTGGTCTCCGGAGTCATGCATGCAAGCGTCCTAGCGCTAGGGGCTCCATCGTCCTCACCCTTGGGAGACTCCCTGCTTCATGCTGAGCTGCGCACACCTCCACACACTCTGTGCGCTGCTACGTGCCAATGTGGGGGGCTGGGAGTTGGAGACGCTCGAATGCGAGGTCAGAGTTTTGCCGCTGGGGAGGAGGAGGCTGCACTTACTGCTGCAGGCACCATGCTCCATCGGCGGTGGAGATCCCAGGTTTTTTTGCTGGAGTGGCTGCCAGGTCGTGCAGGCAGTGTCCCAGGCCTGTCTGGGTGGTGGTGCTGATGAGTTCTTAGAAGAGGCTGATCTCCTCCTCAAGATGGTTTGGGCTCTCCGCCCGAGTCCTTCAGTTCGCAGTCCGGAGAGTGTTCGCGGTGGTGGCAGTCTCTCCCTGTCTCAGAGAGCCTGGTTGCCAGCTCCTGCTGCTCCTGCCAGATTTTACTGTCCCTCACTTGCTCACACACACACCATACACCTCCACACACTCTCTTTTCATCCACTCACTCACTCACTCACTCACTCATTCACTCCCTACCCCTCACCTCCTTCCTGCCAGCCGCCATTTTTTTCTCCGAGGTTTCATGTCTTAAGTCTTACATTTTAACTAAATGTGATTGGTGGTGTCAAATATAATGCTTTTACTTTAAAAAACTGACATTGTGTTTCATTGAAGAGTAGGCACATTTCCTCTCAGAGAAAAAAAATGTGCTAATTCAAAATTCTTTAAGGATGTTCTTTTAGAAACTTTAATATTGTTTTTATTTTTGAGAAATAAAATATTGAAGATCCTTTATAAATTTTCTAGTGCACTGTTTTTATTTGGATTAGTGAATATTATAAATATAAAACTACAATAAAAAGTTGCAATATATATCTTATATATAATTTATATCTAATATATATATCTAATATATATATATTATCTAATAAAAGAGAAACATGGAAATTGAGTATACTTCTGCTACCCCCACAAGCCACGCCTACAAGCCTCTCCAACCAGTCAATCAGGAGTGAGTATGCAAATAAACCCAACCAACATGCTGGTGGCCACAGAGCTGGAGCGAACAAGAGGCTTGGGTTGCCCCTGGCAATGGAGGAAGTCGAGCTTCCCACCTGCCCTGGCTGGCTATGGGCTCCGCTCAAGGCTGCAAAGTTTCAATTATAGAAGATAAATAAATCCCAGATACCTTCTTCCAGCCTCTGTGGCCTCTGCTCAAGGAGGGTCTGGGAACCTGGGTTGCCAGGGGCTGTGGCCAGCCTACAAACAGCTCTCAGCCTGTCACCCAGACTGGCAACACCCTCATGGGGTGAGGGTCCCTGCTGGGGGCCTTGGGCAACCTGCAAAAAGCCATCAGCCTCTCACCCAAGCTGACCAGGCACCCCAGTAGGGGCCCCACCATGAAAGGAATGTGGCCAGCCCCTCACCCAGTCTGGCCATGTCCCCCAGAGGGAACACTTACCCCATGGGGGCATGGCCGCCTTATAAACCACCAACAGGCCCTTCACCCAGGCTACAAAATGCCCAAAGGGAACCCCCACTCTGATCCAGGATACCTTTCAGGGCAAACCAGCCATCCCCCACTCATGCACCTGGCCTCTATCTATACTAATGAAAGAGTAATATGCTAATTAGACTGGGAGACCTTATAGGAGACCTTCTGGATGTTCTGGACAAAGCCATAGTGAAGGGGCTGAGGTAGAGGTGGTTAGAAGCCAAGAGGGGAGGGCAGTTATGGGTGATCAGGCTGGTGAGGGGCAGGGCCGTTGGAAGTAAGCAGGCCAGCAGGGGGGGTAATTGGGGGCAATAAGGCTATCAATGGGGGTCAGTTG